>VMBQ01001689.1:0-163717 GCA_007657795.1 Dreissena rostriformis
TTGTGTTTTTCGTTCGCATATCATATTTCTCTTTGATAAATTTGATTTGAACAAAAATGTTTCATTTATGATTTGTTAGCCCTTTAAAAAAAAGATGAAGAACAATATAATTTCAGTCTGTCCGATCGCTGAACAATATATTTGAAAATATGCGGGTACCGCACGTGCAACACATTTAGAAAACACAAGTCACATCAAAGTAAACGAACGTTTGCCCTACATCTAAACCATTATACCTAAATATTGTTAAATAATTCTTTATAGTTTATAAAACAATAAATTAATAAAGACGCGCCATGCAACCACGTGAAGCATGAGGAAACTTGATAATGCCAAGAATTTGTTTTATATGCATTTTGGGACTTTTTATGTTGAAAATATAATAAAAAAAAATCATAGTTATACATTATTATAGAGGAAAACGTTTTTTTTCAAAGGTTTTCTCACTGTTGTGTTCAATGTTGGTATGTTTGTCATATTAGTGACGTAAACATATTTATTGTAACAGGCGTTATATTTAATGAAAAATAAACAACACTGTCGATCCTTGATTTTTGTTTCATTTAGATACCGGCTAAAGATAGCTGTAGCAAACTACAAACACATATATAATTCTATGAGTAACAAACAAAATTGTAGTGAATTATTGTTTAACATATACGCACACATTGTATTCTGTTGTAATTCTATTCACATGCACACGTTTTGTAGTGTGTACAGGTTTTCAAATATTTAAATTACTTTTGTTGGATAATGGTTATATCGTTCATTAACTGTGTGTAAATATTGTTTTGCGTATTCATTTTCTTAACAATTCCAATAATATATAACTGCTTAAAGATACATTTATGCGAAACAATGGGATGCCGTGATTGCTCAAGTCATGTTAAGAATTGCAATTGATACCGTTGATGTACCCCTTTAAGTGTCTTATATACATCTTGTTTTTAGTTGGATACTGCCTACTTTTTCTGATCTCGATACATATTATTAATTATTGGGGTCTTGATTAAAATGAAATCTACTTTTGCATTGGCATACAGCCAAACAATGGTCCAGTCATGTTAAGAATTACAATTAATACCGTTGATATGCCCCTTAAAATGTATTGCTCACATCTTGTTTTTGGATGCTGTATTAACCTACTTTTACTGAATTGGATACACATTATTTGTGATTTATTTAAAACTTTATCTACTTTTACTTTGGCATACATTTACTAGTTTGTGTTACAAACTTTCCCATGTATATTGTTTTGATTTGTTGTTAATTGTTGTTTACTACATGCAGATAAACTTCGATTGTTAACAAACGACCCTGGTGACTATTGTTTTTCTTTTTATATTTTTATAAAGTAAAAAATAATGAAACATTTGGGTAAGTTTGAAAAAATCCGGGGATGGGAAAGACTTTAATAATTATAACAGTAACATGCATGGAATTGATTTTCATATGTGAAATTATGTTGTTGTTGTTTGTCATAAATTAAAGCGCCGAAAAATCCATTGATGTTTTTTGTTATGAATTTGCAGTAAAGTTAAATCAGCATTATACAAACAGAGAGAGATATAAGTTTTGTCAACAGTTTAATCACTAATTTACACGATGTTGATGTGTTTGCCTTATTTTTTAAATTATACTTATGCTAAAATAAAGTATGTTGTTTAGGTGCGAATAAAAAAAAAACACTGGTGACCCATGTTTTTTATTTTATTTTTGTATCCACAACAGATGGTTCTAGCTAAATACCAAAAATGATAAAATTCTATGCACAAAAGAAAATTTGCATTGAAACTGCAGCATACGTCCTTAAGATGTCAATTAACTCATTATCGCAATATGCCGAAGTTGGTCGATTCCCCTTGTATTTAGACAGATATGTCAGGATCGTGAAATACTATTTGGAATTATAGATAGTTTCGTAGAGAGTTTATTCAACATACATTAGGCTTTAAGCCCATGAGTAAACACATATTACAACACAATATATTCACAAATGGTCAATGGCGTACGGAATTGTTAACAGAACGTAGATCAAATGCTTAATACAACAAATTCGTGTGCACTTTATCGTATATTGTATTTTTTATATAAATTAGATAAAAAAATGAAATTACTTGGAGAGAAACTATTGATAATATAAGTCAGCTCTCAATTTAAAAGCTTTAAAACAAAAATGGATAGATTTCGTACACTTTTTTCATTGTCAGTCTGTAAGAGTTCGATAAACTTTATCATGTTTGTATTCTTCCAATAGTATTTATTTATGTATATCTTACGTAAATTAATAAATGTTGGGCATTCAAGTAAAAAATGAAATTCATCCTCAAGGACGTTACAGTGTTTGCATTTTCTATTTTGAAAAGGTATCTTTTCAGGCTTGTGCCATCTCCCTGCTTCCACTTCAAGTCTATGGGCAGATACTCTAAAACGAGTTAACGCCATTCTAAATTTTGAGACATTTACAAAATTTAAATATGGTTGTAACTGAAAGCTACTAAAAAGTCTATAAGTTCTACCTCTGGTCGTGTTTTCCATTTCACTTGACCAGGTTTGCAAAAACATATCAGAAATTCGTTGTTTAGCTACTGATAAAAATATCTTAATATCTCCTACCCCTTGAAAAAACCACACATCACTAAAACCTAAGCTGTCTAATACATCCTTGAGAGATTTAACCCAAGACTTTTTTTCTGGGTATATATCATGATCATGTAATAACATATCGTAAACGATTTTTATGTACTTGACATCATCGGATTGTAATATTTTAAACCAGTACTTTAAAACACAAATGATACGTTTATTTATTAATGGTACACGTCCCAGTTCTCCATAAACGAAGTTATTTTGTGTTTGCAACCTCACACCTAACACTTGTTTACAGTATCGTATATGTATTCTTTCAATCTGAACACTATTATTTAACCCCCATACTTCACAACCATAGCTTAGAATAGGTTCAATAAGTTTATTAAAAAGATCAAGTCTATGATTAACTGATATATCTGGGTATTTAACTAGATTAGATTTCAGCTTGTATATTGCTTTAAGAGCCTGTCCTGAGAGTGCATCATACGTTAATGAAAAAGAACCCCCAGTGGTAAATACTATGCCTAGGTATGTAAAACTATTCACTATTTCTACAATGTGTCCTTTGTAATAAAAATTTAAATTTCGTCTATTCTGTCCTCCTTTTTTAAAAATCAATATTTTTGTTTTATTCACATTAACGCATAGCTTCCATTTAGTACAATACTGCTCTAATAAATCTAATCCATTTTGCAGTCCGGCTTCCGATTCTGCAAATAATACAATATCATCAGCATATAACAATAAAAACAGTTTTAACATACCAAGATTAACTCCTTCAAACTTATTTAGCATAAAATGTTCCTCGATATCATTTAAATACATTGAGAACAAAAATGGCGATAAAGATTCACCTTGTCTCACTCCCAAATAGCATGTAAACGAATCGTGACTGATTTCATTATTAAATTTTATTTTCGATTTAACAACATTGTACATCGATCTAACTATATTCAACATTTTACCACGTACCCCTAATTTTATCAATTTATACCATATGATATCTCTTACTATAAAGTCAAATGCTTTCGTAAAATCGACAAAAGCTGTGTACAGTTTTTTATTTTGATTCAAAATATGGTTAATAATACCCTGCAGTACAAAAATATTGTCAACAGTTCCCATACCTTTTCGGTATCCGGCTTGAGCTTCTATGTACACATTGTATGTTTCACCCCACATGTTCAATCGACTATTAATTATTTTACTAAATAATTTTCCTATCGTACTTAACAGTGTTATTCCTCTATAATTATTCGGGTCATCTAAATCCCCCTTCTTATGCAGCGGAACAATAAATCCTTCGCTCCAAGCCTCTGGAAAATAACCTATATCAAACATTTTATTAAAAAGTAAATGTAAAACCCTAAGAAAGGATTCATTTGTAACACCGTGTTTAAGAAACTCATTTAAAACGTAATCAGGACCAGCAGATTTACCATTTTTTAAAGATTTACATGCCTTTTTAATTTCGTCTTGAGATATTTCAATGTTTAAATCATCGAACATTACCTGAAATTCCTCATTTAGGTATCTTTCATTAAAAAACAGAATGTCTTCATCTGGCTGATAAAAATGGGTGTCTGGATCATTAATGGATTTAAAGTATCGAAAAAAATCATCAGTCTTTAATTTATCTGACTTGCATGGCTTTACCGATCCCTTTAATAAATTCCAATATTGTTTTGCATCTAATAATCGGTTATGTTCTAAAATCTTTGTCTGCTCTAAATCATAATTATATTTATGTTTTCTAACTAAACATTTATAGTTGCTCCGGGATTGAACCATCAAAATTCTATTTTCATCCGACCTGTCCGTTCTATATATGTTCAAGTTATTATAAAATTCAGATTTTGCCCTTTGACACTCGTCATTAAACCATTGATTACTGTTATTATCGCGATGTTTACCTCTAACTTGAGTGTTTATGGTCTTTTTGAATAAAGGTGAACAGACATCATCAATTACAGTACAAAATTTTTCTAAACAATTATCTAATGACGCCGAACTATTTGTAAGATCGATATCATTACATATATTAATCAAACATTGAGTAGTTCCTGAATTATTGAAAGATTGTATATATATATCTTTTTTTTCATTATCCCATTTGAATACGTGCGGTACTTTATCGCACTCATTTATAACCCTGTCATTAACACAACAATTATTTTTAACAGAAGTCATGTGAAATTGTACTACACAGTGGTCAGATAATACATTCGGATCAAGTACTTCAAACTGATCAATACATGAAAATAACAACGGCGTACACATAACCAGATCAATAACACTCGATCCTCGACTCGTTACACAAGTAAACTTTCCTAATTGACAATNCCCATAATAAATCCACTGTTAAGATGTATGTGACGATGTCATTCATATATATTTTTATACAATGATTTTAATACCATAATCACATTAACGTTAAAAATCCTCGTGGTACAACTATATATGCATCCGACACATGGACACATGTCGGACACATCAAACCTTCTCACAATCATTGATAGTTTAGAGATACATAAATGGTACACTCTGGAATATGCATAACTGATGAAGTGGCATCATAATAATTGACAATACAATCACCACAAATCAAGATAATTAAGAAATAATTGTGGAAATTAAAATTGTGTCTTTTGCCAGGACTTAACGCTTAGACTGCTGATAGTCAACTCACCCATTAAAGGGAGTTATAACCAAATGTCAGAGATTAAAAAAAAATGTTTATATAGTTAATAGTTTTATTTCTTCCTTTGTAGATATGTAAATTCTGCCCATCTGCACTTCTGATGCGTATTCCATATGCTGTTTGTGTAAGTATTGTTTCATTTTTTAATAACATTTGTTTATAATAGAGACTTAAAATAAAATAATAGAACATTGAAAGAATAACTTAAGTTTAGTAAAATATATCCACTAGTATGTACATTTGTGGCGGCGATTGAGATTATAATTCATCTAAAATGGGAACGTTTCGTTCCTAATATTGACGAACTTCTGACAATTTTCATGATCTATTCTTTAACACCGATTTTGAAAATTTTATCAAAAAGAGCAAAACGATTTTTAGTACATTTAATGACCGATTTGATGACTGTAATGCTTAATCAAAAATGCTTTTGTAAATAGTAAATATCGTAACATATATTATTGAGCAATATGAGACAAACAAAAAAAACAACAATAAAATATCGTAAATGTCATTGAAAAGAATGACCATAGTATTGCATATATGTATCATGATTTCAATGAAAGTCCATGACATAAATAGCAACACATGCACTCCTATGTGTGAGATAGCATTTGTTAACACATTTTTTTTATTGAACACGCTAAAACAAATACAATTGAGAAGGTTCTGGAAATGTATGTCTTGGTCAAAACTGCTATATGCACTCGCTGCTTAATATAAGGCATATTGTACAGAATTGGGATGCTATTCTTCGAATAACTGCAAAACATAAACCAGAGCAACCGTACTGAATATAGTCGCATGTTGTTGTCAGTCTTATGATGATTCAACTCGCCAAAAATGAGTATTTTTCGTTTTCTCAAAACTATCAACTATTCATAGCAAATGGGGTCAACATAATAGCATAAACATTAAAAATTACTCTCTTCATTCTGTTTTATAAATTTGCACAATTGAATTATCAAAATGAAAAACTCCACACTGTAAGTAAACATATACATATACATGTTATTAACAAACATTTCGCCCATGTAATGTACGTCTTTACAACATTCTGACTAGAAAAGCAATATTTATATTTAGACTTATGAACATCATCAAATACATTAATCGCATTGCTGTCATTACGAATGAAGATGTCGTTGCTTACATGCAATTGTGGGATTTTACGAAGATTTACAATTTTAGAGTTATCATCTTAACTTTCATATTTGTGAAGTAGAACACTTTGAGGGGAATGTTTGCACATTATCGCTATTTAAAGAAATGTTAATACAGTGAATACTGTCAGTACAGAAAAGTAAAAAGTTAAATATAACACATTAGCAATAATTTAAGATTTTGACAACATCCGGGTAGAAAGACAAAAACCTATCGTCTACGTATTCAGTATGACATCCATAACGGCCCATACGCACAGCATCATTGATAGAATAGCTTACTCAGTAGCATACCATTCTTACAGACAAACTGTGCATTGTTTTGTTTGAAAAAACAAAAACGAGAACAAACCTACCTTGAAACAAAAGCAGGAAGTTTCTCTGACAATTACCGACGTCTATCTGTGCTCCCCTGTATTAATGAGAGTATATACTTAGGTTTATTAACACCATTGAAAATCAAACGAAAATGCAGAAAATTATCCTTCCGCGGACTAAATAATGTTGGTTTAGTTTAACTTCCAAATTAAACTTTCTTTTAACGCAAAAATTGGGTTATAAAATAACGCAAAACGACTGTAACAATTTAACGTAATTTTACTCGAAAGGGTCAAAATCTCGTTTACAACCACATTTATACATTGTGAAAAAGGAATGCCTTGATAAATATACCTTTTGTAAATCAGCAGTTTACAAATTCATTATTCATATAATTTTAGCTTTTCTTCCGATTTGAAACAATACACAATATCGACGGTTTATTATTAATGTTCAAATCGATTGTTGTCTCAGCGTTAATGGCTTTAAGTAAAAGGTTGGTCATGTGAGGTATGAATAAATTGTTGTCCAACTAATTTGTATGAATGTAATGTAGCACAGTACTTACAAAAATAGCGGTCATATAAACTGTGGCTTATTTACGAATGCAGTTCGATGGACTGATACTTTAAGTATTATTAGTTGTAATTAAATATACAAATTGCATCTATTTCAGATTTGTCTGCAGATCCCGATGTACTGGAACCTTTGGACGAATTAAACAGTTTGCCTTTTACTCGATGCTTTAGTATTTTGACAAGTTCAAACATTCGATTCGAGGAGCACGCTTTTTAATATCTTGCAAATATTAAATCAAATATCGTATTTCTTCATAACTTGTTTTATGTCTTTATATATGTTTGACATGTTATTGGTGGTTTTATGTTTTAACAGGCTATTTAAATAGTGCAGATTGTTAAATGGTCTGTTCATAAATATACAAATATAAACTGTTTATAATATGTCGTTAACATACCTGAATACAAAGAATGAAACTCATTATTGTGTTTCTCCATATATATTATGTCAAATGCTTTTTTTTACCGTACACTGAAAGTTATCTTTAAACCTCGATGTCATTATTTGTTATTTAAAAGGTTACTTGTATCAATTGTAATCTTTATTTTTTGTTGATGTATTAGCAGATGATATCGTCTTTAACTTACGTTATTTCACTTTATTTTATTTTTAACAATAGTACAATTATATATGATAAGCTTTACAAACAATTATTGAAGGGCTTTAATTTTGTGGAAGTCAATTGTTTCCAGAGTAAAAGTGTTCGCAAAAATCAAACCAAAAATAATTGAAAAATGATGGCATATATTTCGAAAACCAATGCGGCGCTTTGGTCAGGACTTTTTAAACATAAGTGGTTTTACGATAAACATATATTTCTTAGCATAATTTGCGCAGCAAAATCAGAGGGTGTACAATAACCATCTTGTATAGTAACTGTTATTGTTCTGTTAGAAATAACAACACTGAACACTTCTCAAGCAATTGGTTTGCTATTTACAAATGAAAGATTTTTGTGTTCTAGTACGCTATTGAAATATTGCATATTGTTACAAATTATGTGTGTTAATATAAATGAATAAACTGCTCATAAGATGTCATCAACGTGACTGAATACAAAGAATAAAACTAATCAATGTTTTCTCCATGTCGAGTAAAGCAACATTTTTATGAAGGTAATATACGATATTAATATAAGTTATTTAAAAGATGACTTGTATCGATTGTACTATTTATCATTTGTTGATGTGTTAGAAGATTAAATCGTTTTAAACTAACGTTATTTTAATTGTTGTTTTATTTACAATAATACGATTATATATAATTAGCTATATAAACATTAATGGAGAGGGCCTTACGCATGTTCAAGTTAATTGTTTCCGGAGTAAAAGAGTGAGTGAAAGCCTTATACAAAATCATAATGGGATAGATTTCGAAAACAAATGCGGCGCATTCGTCAGGACTAGTGAAAGAAAAGTGTAGTTACCATATACATATTTATCTAAAGCATAATGCGCGCAGAATAATCTCACGGTGTACAATAACCATCTGGCTTGTTTGTTAATTGTTATTGTTCTGTAAGAAATAACAATGCTGAAAACTTCTCAAGCAATTGCTTTGCTATTTACAAATAAAAGATTGTTTTTTGTACGTTTTGTTTCAATCTTTATGTTGTATTGACAATTTTTTCATAAATAAAAAGCATGAATACCATCGGCGTATGTATAACATATATGAATGTTGTGTAAAGGTTTCCGGTATGACATTTATATTTTCACGTAAAACAAATCATTGGTGGTACATTAAAAGAAATTTATAATATGCTCTGCAACCATGCATTATTATAAACTCACACACTGAGAAACATAAATCATATTAATACGCACACCCTCAATATGTTCAAGCAAATTAATCCCGCTACCTCATTTGTCTATGTAGGAATATTGAGTTATCAATATATACACGCTTTGCTTGACAAGCAGCACTGTGCAATACTGAAAAAATACGACGGTATGACATTACATTTCGCTTTGTCGAAGTATGCTCCACCATTGATCATATAGGGTTCTTCTCCATACGTAGTAATTGCAAGCAAGTGTATAACATTTTTTTAAGTAGCAGGCATGTATTTTAAAAGTACATTATATCAAAAATAGTTTAAACATTGACGTTAATGGACGTTATCTAGAAAGAAAGAGTAGGTTCATCAATGTTGATGGAATAGATTTGAAGACACATCAGACATAAGAAAAGACATAGCGAAACTGTTGGAAGAAAACAAATTGGTACATTACTCTTTTTTCATTTCCTTTCCTTGCATAATATTTTAATCGGCTGATGCAATCTGCATGATTCTGCTTATAATTGATTGTACGAAACTCTCAAACGCGTCAATGCAATTCTGAACTTAGTAATGCTGACATTAACAAAACTACGACTTTTCTCTAAATTGCATATCAAATTATGATGTGCACCTCCAGTTGAATAAAAAGTCCCTATGACCAATTTTAAAAGAAATGACAGTGAATTTATCTTTATAATTGCACTATCTGACCCACTTAACATGCATAAGTAGTATTATAACATAACTAACCGCTTCTATGATTTGAAAACTACGCCATAATTCCACAATGTCCTCAAATAAAAACCGTTTCTTTATTACAACAAAAACAATCCTCTTCATAGACGACAGTTTCATAAATGGTGTTGTCATAGTGAAAATAAACAATAATTATTAATGCTTCGCATAATGCAACTTTTCATCGTATCTTCTGTGGAAACATACTACTTAAGACATGCGAAATACAGGATACAGGTATGCGCTTGTGTTACTTAACTATGCGATTTGGCCTGTGACGTAAGTTGTAATGTAGCTCATGTTATTTACTAAAATGATCGATCAGTTTTGAAGATTATGTGTTTTAGTAAGGCGTTATGAAATGATTTATCAAATGACCAAACGAGTCGAAACACTCACATACAAAGTGCTAAAATATAATAAATAGTAAAAGTAATAAGCTGTTAAATTATTGAAAAGGTATAATCTATCTATATAGTTATTTATAGGGTGCGCTCGTATGCACTGGGATTCCGAATAACTATATCCTAGAAAACAAGTCATCTTATCATGATAACGTCAATAAAATTAATGGCTGCGTTACCGCATTTGTTATAATAATAACCAGCAATCAACTACAACATCATTGAACGAGCACGTGCATATTTTAAAGCAGACCAGCAACGAGAAGCTGCAAACATGTTAAATATAGCTCATCACATATACTATTTAAATACAATGAATCAAGGTATGGTTTACAAAGTCTACATTATTATTCATCAATATACAAATACATCACAATGTCTATACCGCGACAGCACATCCGGTATAACAGATCAGGAAGATTTCTGCTTCTTACAGAGCAAATACGTTCGCTTTGCGTCGTTTCTGACCGTTAGATTGTCATATGCACGACATCACGTGTCCTCATTTTTAGCTCGGCTGTTTTTGAAGAAAACCCGAGGTATTGTCATAGCCAGCTCGTCCGCCGTCCGCGGCGTCCCAAAACTTTGACGTAGGCCTTAACTTTTGCAATATTGAAGATAGCAACTTGATATTTGGCATGCATGCGTATCTCACGGAGCTGCAAATTTTGAGTGGTGGAAGGTCAAGGTCAGGTCATCCTGCAATTTCAAAGGTCAAAAACATTTATTTTATTTCATGTGTATATCATGGACCCGCACATTTTGAGTGGTAAAAAGGATAAGGTCAATGAAGGTCAAAGGAAAAAAAAAACACACCCACAGCCGAGCGTTGGCACACACTATGCGGTGCTCTTGTTGGTATGCATGATGCATTTTGACTGACAGATTGTTCAAGAGAATTGCCTTGTGCAAAGCTAATTTATTTAGCCATCGCTTAGCAGACCTGAACGATAAAGAGTTAAATACAATATTTGTGTCACATATACTGCTACGTTCACCACTCATGTTTGGTCACAGCCCAACCCGCCAGTAAATTAAAACGAAATTTTAAAACACACTTGAAAGGTTTGTTAGTACGAAATGTTTGTGAAATTACAAAACGGTCATAGATCCACAAAGATTTGCAGCTTTAATAACTTTCGTCATCGTTAAGGCAACCATTTGAATCTGCTACATTTAATGTGATGCATACATTGTTTGATTTCAAATCGCGACCAAAAACTACAGGCTGTGTACCCAAGATACATTAGACACGCTTCATTAATTGTTAATAACAACACTAAAAGCTGTTTGAACTGTATAAATTAATTGACGCTTCAAGTGATTCACCAAAATATTGTCACTTCACTTCACATAGGATATTAACGTGGGCAAAAATGCTAAAATTAGCGAGTTAAACATCTGTTTAAATAACGTGTTATGTTTTTTATTAAATTGCGTCAAATAACTACAGATGAATACGTGTGGAAGCATCGCAAATGTAAGTTCCATTGTTCTTGTTTAGAATTTAAATTTGTTTTGTATTAGGGTTTTTGAACGATCAACTTATTCAACGTGCTCTCGAAAAAAGAAAATAAACACATTAATGCATTGTCCACTACTAAATTACAGCGTCTCACTTTCGAAATACATGGTACGATGTTAATCGCGGATGAAATCGTACACTAATAGTGGGGTACCAAGTCAGAATTTGAGGTACGTGTTTTTTTAACTCGAATCGGCCAAATAACATGTCAATCTATACTAGTAGCCTCTTACAAAACGTTTTAATGTTCAGATTCAATTGGGGACGATTGTGAACGATCTAGACCTATTCATGGACAGTGCAAAACATTCCCATTTTTTGGAAAAATGAACTTATTTTTTGAAATCTTGTTGTAGTCAGAGAAGACGTTGACACATTTAATAGGCATACAACACAATACATCGTATTACAATGGCCTTGTTAACGAAATGTGTGTCGTGTTCTGAGAAAACTGGGCAAAATGCATGTGCGTAAAGTGTCGTCCCAGATTAGCCTGTGCAGTCCGCACAGACTAATCCGGGACGACACTTGCCACCTAAACTGGATTTTCGCTAAGAAGAGACATCGTTTAAACGAAAAATTACATAAAAGCGAAAATTGTCGTCCCTGATTAGCCTGTGCGGACTTTTTTTATTATTTTTCCTGGAACGGAGCTACATTACTGGAATAGTGATCCAGTGAAGGAACATTGGCATGGGAGACGCTCTTTACCAACAAGTTACTTCATATCAGTTTCAATTTTCAGAGGACTGTGTGAATTTAACAACAATCGAAGATGCAAATTACGGCAATAAGGTAAATAAAACAAATATTATACAATTATGTGTCTTATGGAAAAATATACCATGTTCAATGTCTCAAGCGCGTTACACTTTTCTCAACCTTGTTAGCTCTTTATTTATGATAATGATTCATCGGGACACGTGTCAATTATTTTTGCCTTAATTTGAGTTAGTCAAATACTCAACGTTTATTAGGTTCTCATATTACCGATTTAATAACTTATATCAGATATTTCCTGGTAATAGCGACAAAGATTCGCATGTGACAAATATGCTTCCAAGTCCTGTCCGTGCTTTGTGCGTGCGCATCCAACCGGTCACGTGGGTGTACCACGTATCGTTACGCTTTGACGTGCTGGGATGCTCGTGTTGAAGTAAGTTAAACTTCTTATTTTTGATCATGGAAACAAAACAACCACAGCCACGGCTAAAACCTGTGATATAACAAGCAAAAAACAAAACAAAACAAATTCCAATACAAACAGAAATGTACCTATTTGTGGCAAATCAACTAAAGCGACAACGAATTTGTACACGTTATATACAATAATTAACAGCACTTGATATATGCATTCTAAATGCTAAGTTTTTGAATACAAAACAACATTCACACTTAGGTCTGAAACTGTAATGCGCTCATGCAAAAACACATTTGTTTAACAATATGTGAACATATAAACAATACTAATTTAGCGTCGAAAAAACACAAGTTGATTCCACAAAAAAAGAAAAACGGACACAGTCTCTGGTCTTGTATTTACCAAATCGCGTGATTCATTATTTTGAAAATAATACGAAATAAGAAAAATCAATGTCAATACATAAATTTAAACAGACCTCTAGATAAAACTGCAAAGTGACATATTTATTCTTTGTTTATTTGATTTATTTCCTGACCTGAAAATGCTGTTACAATGGTCGCGTTCACATCAACGTATGAGTCTATTGCAGGCGTTTTGTGTTCTGTCAATTGCTACAATTCTTACTGCGACAATTGTACAAACTGTGGAACCTAATGTCAGTTAACTTTTCCGAATCAATGTGAACGAAACGGCACCAGCCATAGTTGTTTAGCTGACGGAACGTGCAGATATATATGCACTGATAATCACTACGGGCCAGCGTGCGACCAGAAATGCTCACCATACTGTGCAAAATCCTCAAACGGAGACATATGTTTTAGGGATGGCTCATGTCTTAACCTTTGCATTGCGGGAAATACTGGTGAAATATGTAGTAAGAACGTAATCGAACAATCTTTTTGTTTGAATTATTCAGCTTTCACTATATATTCATATCATTATATTTGTGATTATTCAGCTTTCACTATATATTCATATCATTATATTTGTGATTATTCAGCTTTCACTATATATTCATATCATTATATTTGTGATTATTCAGCTTTCACTATATATTCATATCATTATATTTGTGATTATTCAGCTTTCACTATATATTCATATCATTATATTTGTGATTATTCAGCTTTCACTATATATTCATATCATTATATTTGTGATTATTCAGCTTTCACTATATATTCATATCATTATATTTGTGATTATTCAGCTTTCACTATATATTCATATCATTATATTTGTGATTATTCAGCTTTCACTATATATTCATATCATTATATTTGTGATTATNGCACCAACCATATATTCTCTATATCCTACAATACAGTGACCGTTGTATCATCCAAACGCAGTCCTAACCGACAGCCAGATGTAAAATTTGTAAGCCCTGGTTGCATCAGGATCGGCAAATTCATGTGTTAATATATGCAATGATACAACTTAAAATCACTGATTACTTATTTGCAAACGTCTACAAACACTTCAACACGTCAAACTAATATATCAATACAGTAGTGACAACAGACTTGTCTACAACTTATTAAAATTGAAATCTATTTAACATGTCACCTCTGTCGTAATGGCAATTGTTCTTATTTAACTTGATATTTGCGAAAATAACAAAATAATTGTTTATCGTATTATATTATGAATATTAAACGAGATTATTACTTCGTACATAACGTACGTTGAACGCTTCATATATCCACATTGAACAGAGCGTAGTCATTTTTTTTTTAATTAAAGCAATACTATAAAGTATACTGCTTACCAATTACTAGTACATACATATATTGCATTGCATGTACAATGATGTTGCACATGGATGATTGATCTATTCTGATTACAAGGTTATCTCTTACCTGGTAGTACTGCTTCCAATAGAGTGTAATTTTTCGACCATCATGTTACATAATACATTGTTCTTCAAATTATCCAAATGACATTTCCCAAGATAAGCATGTTTTTGTTTAGAAATAAATTACAGGAAGAAAATATATCAACCCCGTTTATTTCCCTAAGTTGATCATGTTTTGTTTACGTTTTTATTACAGTAAGAAATAACAAATACTTAACACACATATAGTAAACAGTGATGGTATAATCATATCCTACCAGCCTACATTTTGTAATATGATCAACCCTTTTGGTGTCCTCACATAGCCATTTTGGCCAATCTGTATTTCATGATGTGGATCTGAGTCGGCACATATTTATTAATCATGGAAGTTCAGCATTAAAAACCAAGGTACTGCCCCTAAATAAAAATATTCATGCATGGTTTTGTTGTAGTTAACATATACATGTAATTAACAAACATTTTGCCCAAGTATTGCATGTCTTTACAATTTAAAGTAAATTTAAACACATACGATCAGATAGCATTACTAGTGTTGTCTAAAGCTTCAACTCGTCAGTAAAGTTTGAAAAAGGATCGAAATATACACTGTCAACAAGATCAACATACAGTTTTATAGTTGGTAGCGCATTTCAATAGCAATTTTTAAAATTACGTATTTCTACTTTTCATATTTAAAGTAATGAACCTTTGATCATCATTGTTTTCATTTTCAACTTGATCATGAACACAGCCATTTATATTGATATCCACAACTGAACTTTCTGACTAGAAAAGCAATATTTATATGTGGACTTATCAACATCATCACATACATTATTCGCATTGCTGTCAATACGAATGAAGATGTCGTTGCTTAAATGTACTTGTGGGATTTACGAAGATTTACATTGTTAGAGTTATCATCTTAAATTTCATAATTGTGAAGTAGAAAACTTTGAAGGGAATGTTAGCACATGATTGTTATTTAACGAAACGTTAATACAGTGAATACTGTCATTACAGAAAAGTAACAAATCAAATATAACACATTAGCAATAATTTTTGACTTTGACAACATCCGGGTAGAAAGACAAATACCTATCGTCTACAATATTCAGTATGACATCCATAACGGCCCATACGCATAGCATCATTGATAGAAAAGCTTACTCAGTAGAATACCATTCTTACAGACAAACCGTGCATTTGTTTGTTTGAAAAAACAAAAACGAGAACAAACCTTGAACGCATTTATACATTGTGAGAAAAGGAATGCCTTGAAAAATCTACCTTTTGTAAACAAGCTGTTTACACATTAATAATACATATGATTTTAACTTATCTTCCGATTTGAAACGTACACAACATCGACGATTTATTAATAATGTTCAAATCGATTGTTGTCCCAGCGATACTTGGTTTAAAGTAAATGGTTTGGCATGTGCTGTATGCATAAAGTGTTGTCCAACTAAACCCATGTATGCCTAGTGGACTCTCCCATCCTTTTAAATTGGATAAATTTATTTCCAAAATTTGAGATGTCGGGTACATTTATTTCTATTTTAAGAATATTTCTCACTGAAATTCCTTTAAGCAAACAGCGTAGACCCAGATGAGACGCCGCATCATGCGGCGTCTCATCTGGGTCTACGCTGTTTGCCTAGGCCTTTTTTCTAGACGCTAGGCATAAATGGGTTGTATGAATGTTATGTATCACAATACTTACAGAAATAGCGGTCATATAATCTGTTGCAAATTTACGAATGGAGTTCGATGGACTGAAACTTTAAGTATGCTTTTTTAAATAAATAATTAAATAAGTAAATTGCATCTATTTCAGATTTGCCTGCAGATCCCGATGTACTGGAACTTTGGACGAATTAAACATTTGCCTTATACTCGATACTGTAGTATGGGACAAGTTCAAACATTCCATGCGTGGAACACGCTCTTTAATATATTCATGTATTTTGTATTCTCATTTTGTTTAACACTAGAAACTGTGTTTATGTTTAAAGTTTATGTGTTATAAAAGTATGTTCTGTTTCGTTTTGTTTAATATTGAATAAAAGATCGTATTTCTTCCACACACAAAAAAATTGATGTGTTTTATACATGTTAATGTTTTTGTCGTGTTCTAGTACGCTAATGAAATAGTGCAGATTGTTAAAAAGTATGTGTGTAAATATAAACATATAAACTGTTCATACTATGTCATCAACGTGACTGAATACAAAGAATCAAACTCATCAATGTTATCTCCATGACGAGTAAAGCAACATTTTTATGAAGGTAATACACGATGGCATTATTTGTTATTTAAAAGATGGCTTGTATCAATTGTAATATTTATCTTTTGTTGATGAGTTAGAAGATTAAATCGTTTTAAACTAACGCTATTTCAATTGTTGTTTTATTAACAATAGTACGATTATATATAATCAGCTATATAAACATTAATAGAGAGGGCTTTAATTGTGTTTAAGTCAATTGTTTCCAGAGTACAAGAGTGAGCGAAAGCAAAATACGAGATCATAATGGGATAGATTTCGAAAACCAATGCGGCGCAGTGGTCAGGACTAGTGAAAGAAAAGTGTAGTTACCATATAAATATTTATCTTAAGCATAACGCACAGCATAATCTCACGGTGTACAACAACCATCTGGTTTGTTTGTTAATTATTATTGTTCTGTTAGAAATTACAACTCTCAAAATTTCTCAAGCAATTGCTTTGCTATGTACAAATGAAAGTTTTATTTTGTACGTTTTGTTTCAATCTTTATATTGCATTGACAGTTTGTTCACAAATAAAAAGCATGAATAGAATCGGCGTTTGTATTACGTATATGAATGTTGCGTTCACGTTTCCGTTATGACATTTATATTTACAAGAGAAACAAAAAATGGGGAGTACATTAACAGAAATTTATAATATGCTTTGCAACCATGCAATATTATAAACTCACACACTAAGAAACATAAATCATATTTATACACACACCATCAATATTTTCAAGCAAATTAATTCCGCTACCTTATTTGTCTTTGTAGGAGTATTGATTAATAAACATATACACGCTTTGCTTTACAAGCAGCACTGTGCAACACACGACAGTATGACATACCATTTCGCTTTGTCGAAGTATGCTCCACCATTGAAATACATGAGCTTCCGGAAATGTTTAGTTTTAACACGAGCTATGAAGATCGGTGTGTCCTGTTATTGCTTATTCATATTGTTTTGCATCAAAGAATCAAGTCCATGCTACTTATGAGGAATACCAACTTGACAGTCTAAAACAAATCAGAATAAATAACTCAGGCATGCAAGATTTCTGTTAAACAAAGCCGTAATAATAAACGGGCTTTATCATCAATCCTCTATATGAAACATGTCACCAACTGATTATATACTCTCTTAAAATATTGCTGACATGTAGGCCCATTCGAATGCAACTCACCAAATTTCTTGACCAAAGAAATCCATCCAGTCCTACTTAACCTCAACCAACCGTCATTACAGCCAAACGAAACTTCATCTTACACCACCAAACCAGGTTACAATGTCTTCAACAGCCCGAACCTCATCTAACCGAGTTCTTAAATTTCAAAACATTGCTTCGTTTATTGTTTTACTATTCTCTTCAAACTAAAAAAGTCTACAAACCACGACCTAATACACTTCAGCAAATATCTCTTCGCATCATAACTTCAACAAGATGATGTTTAACTCCCGCAGAAAGTGACCGTATTGTCAAGTCAAACCACACTTCAATCCGTCACAACTCAGAACCAACACCGATCCGAATCAAACTTCACCTTACCCGATGACAAACACACAAAAAAAGTGTCGTGGTCTGAGAGAACTGGTCATAATGCTTGTGCGTAAATTGTCATCCTAGATTAGCCTGTGAAGCTCGCACAGGCTAATCAGGGACGACAATTTCCGCTTTTATGGAATTTTTCGTTTAAGTGATAGCAAAAATCCTATTTAGGTGGAAATTGTCGTCCCTGACTAGCCTGTGTGGACTGCACAGGCTTATCTGGGATGACAATTTACGCACAAGCATTATGCCCAGTTTTCTCAGAACACGACACAAAATAGAGATAAGAATAGTCAAACAAGTCGTAAGCCGTGGTCAATATAACCATTTTGAGGAATGATAGTTCCCCCTTTATGGCGGGTAATAATTGTTTTATTACACCGAACACATAAACAGGGACATATTTACCCAGCTCAGCCGTAGTATGAAGCTTTTTATAACACGTTACACCATATCTAATTCAAAAGATTTGAAGGATTATGTTCGTTATTTGTTAGATAAAAACTGTGTTTAAAATAATAAAATTTCGAGATCCTTCAGTTTACATATATTCTTAATTACTTTTAATTTAAAGTTCTCAATAAATTGGCATGAACGTTGAGCGTTTAAAGCAAGATTTTTATATTTAATTTTTACAAGATGGCTCTTGCTCGATATAAGGTTTCTACGCCCTGTTAGTTTAAATTAATAACAAACAATACGTTATACGAAGGTTACTAGGCACACACACACACACACTGGATTAAGATTTTTTTATACACAACGTTTTTATAACAGATAAAGCGACATATTTGCTGCGAAATCTAACACAATTATAGGTATTGACGATTTATTGGATTTGCATCAGTATATACCCTTTGTAACATTCTTTTATGGTGTTTATTATGTGCTTACTTTTGAGGAAGCTTTGCTTAAAACTAATTTGGGAAGTAATATTGATCATAAGATGCGTGATTGAACTAGACAGGTTCTACGTTTTAAACCTATAATGTTACCCAGTTACTCTCATTTAGAACGCAATCATGTTTCTGGTGTGCACGTTTTGCATGAAAAAGCGTTAAGGTAAATTAAACATTTTACAATCATTCAATTGTTGTGTTCAATTGTTATACTTAAAGCTACACGCAAAGGTAAAATTATATAAATAGTGTTTTCTTTAGGATGACAGTACGTTTTGACAACCGGTCGAAAGGGTTTGTTGAGGGCTGACAAAACGAACTATCACCGTCGAGAAACTCAATATTTGTTGTTTTTTTATACCGAACAAATATACAGTAATGTATTTTCCCATCAAAAACATAGGTACTCAATCTAGTAAGAAAACAGAAGAATCCGCCATACGCAGTGTTAAATACCGGTATGATCACCGGACGTGTAAAGCTATATTTAGACTTGTCAATTATAAACAAGTTGTCGCGTGAACGGGAAGATATAACACCGCGTTGATTTAAATCCGTTCTAAACAAGACTTAATAATTTCGAAACAGATCGTGCGACACAGAATGGATGAATATAGTGTTCATATAAAATGCGTTTATGATATTTAACCATATCACGCCATACATGAAGTGTAATCTAAAACAATAAAAGCAGTGGAGACCCATTTAATCTGAGTGTGCATCTTTCCATAGGACAGTCAATTTGTTGTGGAACTGTGCCGTGTTAGATTTACTGTTTATTTCATTGGAAACCATTTTATCCTCAGTGTCTAATATTTTTGTTTAAAGCAATATTAACAATCGGATACATTTGAGGAAGAAATACGAATAAAAAGGTGCGATTTCAACATAACATGGTTCATTTGTACACAACATGTTTTTAACTAACCCACGCAACCACACGACATCTGGGAGCAGAGTGCGTCTAATTCTGGTCTTCTTTGACACTGAACGGCAAACGCCACGGCGCCGATGATGTTCATGGCGCTTATTACAAATACTAGAGTGGCTTTGTTTTGACGTTGTAGGCGCACAACTTCGCCTTTTTTCCGGCGCAGATCTCTCTGTGTTGAAGCCAACATATATCCAAATGAATATACAGATCAGGATAGCGTGTTGTATCTGGTGGGGACAAGAACTCGGTTCACATTTGATATACTTTAACTATGACAATCTGGCTTTTTGAGAATGAAACGATTTTGTTATATAACGTGTTAACTTTATAATAATAATATGTTCATGTTTTGTTTTAATTAGGCACATGTTTATATTTGAGTTTAAAGCGTTAGTCCAGGTCATAAAAAAACAGGAGTGCTAACAACGAATGCTCTGCGTTTATTACGCCCAGTAGAAAAAAAACATGTCCATAGTCCCTGATATCAATAGCTCTGTAAAACAATACTAATCGGACAATTTGTATTTTTGTTATTTATCCGAGTAGGTAATCCTTACAAAATGAAACAAAATGGACGATTATAAACGTGTTATATGATAATATAGTATTTTTTCCGTATCGAGCAATAAAGTCATTTAAAATTAAATGGCTCTTTGTATACCATGTTCTGTATTTGAAAAGCCTATTGCAAAAAGATCGAATGGCAAATGACGTTGTGCGCTGGAAGTTTTGACATGCGATCATCTACTTGGAACCCCTTTGTTCTGTCAATAGTTTACACTGAACTTGTACTAATATTACACTCATATAGAGCAGAGCATGTAGATGCAAACATCCTTCATTACATTAATACGTTTACGTGTAATTACATATGCTACATGCACACACCTATATGAAGTATTATCAATCAAAACACATAAGGAAATATCTGACATATAAACCCGAGCTATGAGGCCTGTTGGCTACCAGAATTAATGTTTTCTACTTTAACAGTATTTTTTACACTACTTTCATGTTGAATACAATCTCCAAACGCTCAAAGTCTACACACTTCATAAACAAAAACTTAAAATATCAAACTTCATATAAGTACATGTACATGTATACACATTTTGTAAGTTAAAACATATGTTATTGCATGAACAAACATGGTATACATTTGCATAGGATATACAGTTACAACTGAGTCACGTTGTTCCAAAAAGGATTAGAACGAAAGATCAATATCTTATAGGGTTCTTCTTCATACGTAGTATTTGCAAGGAAGTGAATAACAATTTTTAAGTAGCTGGCATTTATTTTAACAGTACATTATATCAAAAATAGTTAAAAAATTGACGTAAATGGACGTTATCTAGAAAGAAAGAGTAGGTTTATCAATGTTGATGGATTAGCTTTGAAGACAGATGGATAGACTTTTATTTTCCTCCATTCATGAAGAGCATTACATATAATACAAGCAAGGAAGTACAATCGAGTATATACACACACATGAGATCATAAATGAAAAAACTCAATACATTCAGTTAGATTATTTACAAAGATAAGTATAACATAGCTATGTAGATGATAAATAATTGTTAATTCCTAAGGAAAATAATCATATTGAAAAAATAATAACACCAGACATAAAAAAAGACATAGCGAAACTGTTAGAAGAAAACAAATTGGTACATTACTCTTTTTGCATTTCCTTTCCTTGCATAATATTTTAATCGGCTGATTCAATCTGCATGAATCTGCTTATAATTGATTGTACGAAACTCTTAAACGCGCCAATGCAATTCTGAACTTAGTAATGCTGACATTAACTAAAATATGACTTTATTTCTAAATTGCATATCAAATTATAAGTTGTACCTCCAGTTGTATAAAAAGTCCCTAGGACCAATTTTGAAAGAAATGACAGTGAATTTATCTTTATAATTGCACTAGCTGACACACTTAACATACATAAGTAGTATTGTAACATAACTAACCGCTTCTATGATTTGAAAACTACGCCATAATTCCACACTGTTCTCAAATAAAAACCGTTTCTTTATTACAACAAAAACAATCCTCTTCATAGACGACGGTTTCATAAATGGTGTTGTCATAGTGAAAATAAACAATAATTATTAATGCTTCGCATAATGCAACTATTCATCGTATCTTCTGTGGAAACATACTACTTAAGACATGCGAAACACAGGATACAGGTATGCGCTTGCGTTACTTAACTATGTGATTTGGCCTGTGACGTAAGTTGCAATACAGCTCATGTTATTTACTAACAGTATCGATCAGTTTTGAGGGTTATTTGTTTTTAGTAAGGCGTTACGAAATGTGTTATCAAATGACACAACGATTCGAAACACTCACATACAAAGTGCTAAAATATAATAAATTGTATAAGTAATAAGCTGTAAAATTATTGATTAGGTATAATCTATCTGTATATTTATTTATATGGTGCGGTCGTATTCACTGGGATTCCGAATACCTATATCCTAGCAAACAAGTCATCTTATTATAATAACGTCAATGAAATTAATGGCTGCGTTACCGTATTCGTTATAATAATAACCACCAATCAAAAACAACATCATTGAACGAGCACTTGCATAGTTTATAGCAGACCAGCAACGAGAAGCTGCAAACATGCTAAAAATAGCAATCACATATAATGTATTTAAATACAATGAATCAAGGTATGGATTACAAAGTCTACATTATTATTCATCAATATACAAATACATCACAATGTCTATACCGCGACAGCACATCCGGTATAACAGATCAGGAAGATTTCTGCTTCTTACAGAGCAAATACGTTCGCTTTGCGTCGTTTCTGACCGTTAGATTGTCATATGCACGACATCACGTGTCCTCATTTTTGGTATGCATGATGAATTTTGACTGACAGATGAATCAAGAGAATTGTCTTGTTAAAACTAAATTTATTTAGCCATCACTTGGCAGACCTTAACGATAAAGAATTAAATATAATATGTTTGTCACAGAGGCTGCTACTTTCACCACTCATGTTTGGTCACAGCATAATCCGCCAGTAAATTAAACCGAAATTTTAAAACACACTTGATATGTTTGCTAATACGAAATGTTTGTGAAATTACAAAATGGTCATAGATCCACAATGTTTTGCAGCTTTAATAATTTTCTTCATCGTTAAGGCAACCATTTGAATTTGCTACATGTAATGTTATGCATAAATTGTTTAATCTAAACTCGCGACCAAAGACTACAGGATGTGTACCCCAGAGACATTAGACACGCTGCATTAATTGTTAATAACAACGCTAAAAGCTGTTTGAACTGTATAAATTAAGTGACGCATCAAGTGATTCTACGAAATGCTGTAACTTCACTTCACACAGGATATTAACGTGGGCTAATACCCTAAAGTTTGCGAGTTAAACATCTGTTTAAATCACGTGTTATTTTTTTAATTAAATTGCGTCAAATAACTACAGATAAATACGTGTGGAAGCATCGCAAAAGTAAGTTCCATTGTTCTTGTTTAGAATTTAAATTTGTTTTGTATTAGGGTTTTTGAATGATCAACGCATTCAACATGCTCTCGAAAAAAAGAAAATAAACACATAAATGAATTGTCCACTTCTAAATTATAGCGTCTTACTTTCAACATTCATGGTACGATATTAATCGCGGATGAAATCGTACACAAATAGTGGGGTACCAAATCAGAATTTGAGGTAAATAATTACGATCGCTTTAATCATAGACAAATTAGAGAGTTGAACTATGTTTTCTTGATTGATAAACAACGATATAATATCCATCGAGATAACTGAATTGTATACGCGAATTTACAGTGTTTTTTAAACTCGAGTCGGCTAAAACATATGTCAATATATACTATAATCCTCCTATAAAACGTTTTAATGTTCAGATCCAATTGGTGACGAATGTGAACAATCTAGACCTATTCATGGACAGTGCAAAACATTCCCAATTTTTCAAAAATGAACTTATGTTCTGAAATCCAATTGTATTCAGAAAAGACGGTGACACGTTTAATAGACATACAACGCAATAAATAGTACTATAATGGCCTTGTTTACGAAATTTGTCGGTTGTATTGTGATCGTTCAGAACAAGAGCTCTATGGGCTACGTGGTCATTCGTGGTGTTCATTATATATCTCACGACATTTGCATTCTCTATCAAAATCACAGACACACAAACATTACATGGGACAAACTATTTGTGGAAAATTCTATTGACTATGTCAAAACGTATATAGCCGCTGTTTTTTTCTAGATCCTGTATTTGAAATCAAGACTTCAAACGTGACACATTCACATTAATATAAACATTAACTCGGAAATGTAACCTTTGTGTGATTTGTATCGTATAAATATTCAACAATTCAATGTAAACAAGGCGCGCAAGAAGTTGTTTACTGTTAAATGAAGCGCAAATAAGACTCGTTTTATCAACACCAGTTTATTTTAAGCACAGTATTAAACAGGACTAACAGAATGCCAAGCGACAATCCATTTATAAAATGTACGCGCTTTTGTAGATTTATAACAAAATACAGTAATATAATGTTTGTGTACGCCTTTCTTTTAATTCAGAATGCTTAACAGATATGCAACAAGTATTTTCGCATATATGTACTGAACCGTTTGACCAATGACAAAATCCAACTTCGGCTCAATGTACGCACTTGTATGGAAAGTAAAACAAAAAGCTGCACACATGATCAATGTGTTGGTTGTTTTTACTTTTTATAGATACAAAATTGGCGGTAATTCCCTTTGATTTTATAGGGAGTTTAAACATGTTAAAATCAGTACTGAATGTGCGCTAGTAGCTAAGACAGCATCGCACAATATCGCTATGGAAATATTCAAGATGGGCTGATAACATTGTGTTCATAAATTGTTTTGCACTATCGTTTATAAAACAGTTACAAAACAGACGAATTGCTTAAGCTGTATGGGATTTCTAGTCATTAAATACAATCATTATGAATGTTTTATGCCACTATGTATTAATCGTTTTATTAATTTATTTGTTTAAGTGTAAACTATATTTTACCCGTTCCCTGAAATTAAAACATTTCGTAATATATGATTAAATGTATACATTTTCTATTAAATTTGTCACCTACAATACATTTCGAATTAAACCAAATCATTCCGGCGGTCTTATATTCTTTTCCTAACAAATGACAAATTTGAAAATGCGCATTTGATTTATATATTGCATTATATAGAATTGATATAATTTTGTCAGTGTATGTCTTGAAGATTCTGTATATTTATGATGGTTGAACATTCTTAATAGGATATGCTCATGAAACACATGTATGTTACTGTTGTTGTTTTTGTAAAAATAAAGATTCAATGGTACATTTATGTTTTAATATTTACAACTTAGCAATTTTGCAAGTACTATATGTGTTTCTGTCTTCGAAAAATTGAATATGATTGCCAAAGTTAAGGGATATACAATTTACATTATATCATTCGTAAAGGGATACAGTTAAATATTTAGGTGAAAGTCTGATAAAACGAATAAAAACATACCCGAAATATATGTTAGCATTAAAATATATGTCAAACTTTCGACATATTCAAGTTAGGGTCAACTAGTTTAAAATACCACAGCTTCATCAGTTCTCATTTAAAATACCCATATATCCTGATTCTAGCTGTAAGTAGTCAACCCAGTTTCAGCTATTTGCACTACCATAATAGTCCATGTAAACCAGGCTAATACATTTCCTTCAAGTACTTTGTATGTATATCTTGTTTGACGTTATAAAATGAGAGTGTATTCTAGGAATAAATGTATATGGACCTTTCTTATCGATGTTGCGTGTGTTAAAATGTGTTAAAGGCTTGCGACAATTGTTCCATAATCCGAAATAAGTTAAATCCTACATATAACGGATTCCGCATTTGCTATAAAAAATGTCTTTTTCCCACCAGACAAAAGTTAAGCAGCATCCAAATGCATTATTTCACTGTATGAGTTATTGTTTATTTTTCAGCACTAAATGGAGACCAGAGTTCTAGTTATCTGTGCAATTTGCCTGATTGGGAGAGGTCTAGTATACGTGTCTCAGTTTGTCATAATTAAGATCGTTATTATTACAGCCAATTAACTTATAACAATCAAAACAATGCAACATTAATATCACCGAATTACACATGTTGACAATTGGTAATGATTAATAAATTTGAAGGCGTATTCAATCATTTTTATGTTTTATACTGTGTTGTACTTTATATCTTGTAGTTTTGTAGGTAGTTGGTAAATTCCTAAAAAAGCTTATGTTAACACGAACTTTTTGTCTAAGTTATGATTCTCAAGTTTACCTTTTTCTTTATTTACAAAACGGCAAGGTACCTCGACCTGTCCGGAAACTAAGTATCTGGTGTTCGGAACACGTCCCATTCCTGGCGAATATCTCACGGCTTCTAGTGAGTGGCTTCCCTTCAGTACCACTGACGACCATATTTCAATGAGATCCAGGTTTTATCTAACGAGTTCATATCTTTAAATAAAAACATATTTGAAGTAAGAAATTGAATATGTGTACCCATTACAGCCTGAACAAGTCTGCTGCGAATTTTTTTTTCAATACATCAATTTTGGGAGATAGGTGTTTGGCATATAAAGATAATATTTTCTGTATATGTGTACGATGTAGTAAATAACTATCTATGTTATATAGCATATAACATGATATTGTTTTTAAAATAACATACAGACATTATTATGCAAATGTCTTTCTTGAATCACATACTCAATACATGTCGTTAATTGAATTACTTGCTTTGAAATAGACCTGTTCAACTAAGAAGTGTGATTTCGAGTTTAAGCTCAAACAACCCGAAGTAAATTTTGTTAACTCGGTTCCAGGTTTTGGTAGTATATCTGTTCACACTCGTTTCTTTATAAATATAGGCTAGATACTAAAGGTAAACGTGTATATGGAAATGGAACAAAGACCTGGCTGAATGGCGGTTGGTCTTCCCAAACGAATGATGCTCAACAGTGGATACAGGTATGTTTGACTATTTATGTTAGCTATGCATAGCGCTAAGGGTTATACACATATGTACATAATCATGTGATTCAATGCCTATGCAAATTCAAAAATGATAGAAATAAGTTATGACATTATCAACATAATGAGTATCATATTCTTGTTGTTAGAATGTTCATATTATTTAGGCGAGATTCCTGGAACGGAGCTACATTACTGGAATAGTGATCCAGTGAAGGAACATTGGCATGGGAGACGCTCTTTACCAACAAGTTACTTCATATCAGTTTCAATTTTCAGAAGACTGTGTGAATTTTACAACAATCGAAGATGCAAATCACGGCAATAAGGTAAATAAAACAAATATTATACAAGTATGTGTCTTATGGAAAAGTATACCATGTTCAATGTCTCAAGCGCGTTACACTTTTCTCAACCTTGTTAGCTCTTTATTTATGTCAATGATTCATCGGGACACGTGTCAATTTTTTTTGCCTTAATTTGAGTTAGTCAAATACTCAACGTTTATTAGGTTCTCATACTACCGATTTAATAACTTATATCAGATATTTCCTGGTAATAGCGACAAAGATGCGCATGTGACAAATATGCTTCCAAGTCCAGTCCGTGCTTTGTGCGTGCGCATCCAGCCGGTCTCGTGGGTTTACCACATATCGTTACGCTTTGACGTGATGGGATGCTCGTTGGAAGTAAGTTAAACTTCTTATTTTTGATCATGGAAACAAAACAACCACAGCCACGGCTTAAACCTGTGATATAACAAGCAAAAAAACAACAAAACAAATTCCAATACAAACATAAATGAACCTTTTTGTGGCAAATCGACTAAAGCGACAACGAATTTGTACACGTTATATACAATAATTAACAGCATTTGATATATTTGCATTCTAAATGCTAAGTTTTTTAATACAAAACAACATTCACACTTAGGTCTGAAACTGTAATGCGCTCATGCAAAAACACATTTGTTTAACAAAATACGAACACATAAACAATACTAATTTAGCGTAGAAAATACACAAGTTGTTTCCACGAAAAAGAAAAACGGACACAGTCTCTGGTCTTGTATTTACCAAATCGTGTGATTCATTATTTTGACAATAACACGAAATTAGAATAATCAATATCAATACATAAATTGAAACAGACCTCCAGATAAAACTGCAAAGTGACATATTTATTCTTCGTTTGTTTGATTTATTTCCCGACCTGAAAATAATGTTACAATGGTTGCGTTCACATCAACGTATGAGTCTATTGCAGGCGTTTTGTGTTCTGTCAATTGCTACAATTCTTACAATTGTACAAACTGTGGAACCAAATGTCAGTTAACTTTTCCGAAGCATTGTGAACGAAACGGCACCAGCCATAGTTGTTTAGCTGACGGAACGTGCAGATATGGATGCACTGATAATCACTACGGGCCAGCGTGCGACCAGAAATGCTCACCATACTGTGCAAAATCCTCAAACGGGGACATATGTTCTAGGGATGGCTCATGTCCTTACCTTTGCATTGCGGGACATACTGGTGAAAACTGTGGTAAGAACGTAATCGAACAATCTTTTTGTTTGAATTATTCAGCTTTCACTATATATTCATATCATTATATTTGTGATTATTCAGCTTTCACTATATATTCATATCATTATATTTGTGATTATTCAGCTTTCACTATATATTCATATCATTATATTTGTGATTATTCAGCTTTCACTATATATTCATATCATTATATTTGTGATTATTCAGCTTTCACTATATATTCATATCATTATATTTGTNTTTTAATTCGTCCTCTTGTAAATTACTATTTTGCGTTTCCTTTCCTTGCATGCTATTCCTACCTGACTCTGCTTTTAATCGATTGTAAACACTCAAGGGTAGTATAAACTTAGTAATGCTAACATTAATACATTAATAAATATGACTATGATTCTAACTTTCATAACATACTATAATTCGTACCTCAAGTTTATTAAAAAAGTCCCGCAGACAACGTTTGCAAATTTTGTAGAAATGTAAACAATATCAATGACAATGAATTTATCTTTATAATTGCACTCTCTTACCCACAATACATTTATACATAAAATTGTTATAAGCCGTACTTACCGCTTCTATGATTTACAAAATACGTCTAATAACATGTACCACACTGTTCCCAATTAAAACCCGTCTCTCAATGAACACACACACAGTCTTATTCATAAACGTCGAATTCATAAATGAGTCCATGCATTCAGCATATAAACGGTTATTAGTAATGCAACACGTAATGCAACTATTCATCGTAACGCAAATGTATAATCGAGTAAATATGCACTGACACAAAGTTATTGCTATCCTTTCATAAATACAACCACATCTTGTAAAAACAGCTGTTTAAATCGAATTCTTAAGCGTATCAACTAAAGTTAATATCCTGTAACGAAGTGGTTATACTGTCGGTGTATTGAGTTGTCGCTAAATCCATAACGAACATTTATCAAAACAGCCGAATTGGTGTTATTACATATTTATGAAGCGTGTAATGTAATTTGGTTTTAGATACATCCCGATAACCGAGTTCAAGGACATTGACAACATAAAGAAACACTCTCAGATCGTATAAAACTATGATAAGGATTTATTGTTCAATTGACGAGACATATGAAAAATAGGATATTAAATGGGGTTTAAACTAATTATTATTGTATAAGTTTTTATTTCATGTAGTTTAACATTAAAACAATTAATTTGATTAACAGCTTAACAACTGTGTATGTCAATGTTATAATAAGTTGTAGGGATAGGCTTGCTGAATGGCACTTTTACAGCCCAACGATACTACGGAAAGGCGAACCATAACACACACATTTCGCCTGTTTCTTCAAAAACTTAGTTTTTGTGACGTCATTTGATTTGTCGATTCTTGAAAATCTAGAATGCTGAAGGAAATGGACATAGGACGAGTGTAATTTTGTTTCGTTGATTTTTTGCTGGTTAATTTTAAACATGACATATGATCTTATAAAAAGATATTGTTATCGCAAAGTTGTTTTGTATTTACTGGACAGCGCTTGACAAATCTTTGATTTTTGTTTATGAAATTAGAAATAAGATTAAAACAAAATAACCTTGTGTCAAGTTGCCCCTAAGTGGCCACAGTAGCCAAAGTAGCCACAGTAGCCTAAATAGGTCCGTCTTTATAACCATAATATAGTGAATGTAACTAGTGACGTTATATGCATTTATCGATTTTTGTGACGCAACATTATTATCTATAAATTAGTATATGTATGCGGTTTGTACATGAAGTGAAACTTCTGTGTAAGGTTTGGAGGGGATGCCCTCGACCCCCACACATTTATTAACGAGGTAAATGACATATTTAGAATGGAAAAAAGTGAAGTATCAGTACTTATTGATTGTCTATATAACAACAGGTTTAAAAAAAAAATGAATGAGACGTTGGTCATAAACAGTGTATGGGTAACAACCTTTTAATTGTCGATCATGACCCAACAATAGTTGCGTGCGCTCTTTTACATGTGGCTGGGTGTTTGTTGTAGAAGCCGCCAATTTGTATTCTAAACAATTTTTATCGAACGGCTGTGGGGTAACTTAAATTTGATTTTTTTAATATGGTATCAATGTCAAATACTTTCTTTCTGAATCGCTCTTTAGTAATCGTTACGCTAAAAAAAAATATCAATTCATAGTGAATCATCAGTCAATGATCGGTCTGAAATGAATGCTGCTTTAATTATATTTTGTATTTTGTTTTTATATATGTAGGCGTTACGGAACAATCGATGGATGTATTCGCCTCGATTGTAGAGAAGGGATATATTTTTTAGCGATACTGTGTTTATTTATATAAGGTGGACAAACGTTAATCCCGCTAAGACACTATCAGCCGTTTATAATAATTCCTTAATTATTCATTTTCATTCTTTGATATGTAAACACAACCTTCTTTGCAATTACCATTCTTAGACAATGACTCGAATTATAAGTTCGATGTTGTGTTGTATGTTTTATCTGTATCGTATCGACAATTAGTCGGTTGCCTTAAACAGCATTCTAGCGGATATTGACAAGACTTTATTTCTAGATAATGTTGAAAGTTTTTCATTAATCCTATATTGATGATTTATGGTTAATGTTTACTAAAATCCGTCCTTAATCGCAAAACAGTTTGTAAGTTGGTGGCGTGACAAAAACACATTTACAGATAAAAACACATACATTGCATTTCATTTGTATTACTACATTACGTAACATGCTAGGAAATAAAACTTATTTAATTTTACAAATATATGATGTTGATAATGTTCAGAAATTAGCATTACATTAAAACATTTCAAGTCTTGACTTTTGCACTGTTCTTTAGTGTTTTGAAACCTCGAACAACAGTGGAGTAACTGTCTATACATTTATTTAAAAGTTGTCACTATATTGGCAGATCTAACAGACACTAATATAAGCCATTCATCTGATATGATTTATGTTTGTTTTGTAAATAGTTTATAAGTGTTTTAAAAAACGCGTCGTTTTAACAATATTATTAAGAAAAACATAAACTAATACAAACTATTTATTATACCTATTATGTTATAACCGAACGTAAACGTTGTATATTTGATGGTATCATTGTTACTTATACCGCTGGCACACAAAGTAGAGATTATGGTCGCAATTGTAATCATCCCATCCGAAACCAACCCAGACCCATATGCATGTTTCATCCGAAGATTGCTTGGTTCCGAGGGAGCCGAATTGAACTACATGAAATCAATTAGATCCCCTTTATTGGTGCCCCACTACCAAGAGCTGTTCACTTTTAAACCCCCGATCATGTGCTAGGGTGTCTGAGGGAAGCCGGCTAAAATAGCTTCTCAAAGTTGGAAGTTTTCTTGCTCATCAAGGACGATGGCGAGCCCGTCAAAATGCTGGTTGCAGTAATGACGTGCGTGCTGCCATGTAGTTTTAAACTCGCTGCCAATAAATTAGTTGCCATTGTATTCCTGAAAAAAACTGTTTGATTCAGATTAAACATGATGATGTTTATAACTTGATTGTTTATTTTGTCGTTTTTTTTTTTCATTTTGCTTTAATATAATATATATGTTTGCATTTGAAATCTTGATCTGGAGAGTTGTTTGATATATTCTTCAGATATAGTAATACAATACGGGCATTGGTGACCAGGATGACATATTGCAAGTTAAGTCATCATGTCAAGTCCCAACACAAGGTATGTGTCCGTTCCGGGGATCGAACAAGTCATCCTCGCATGTGTAGTCTAGCTCTCTACTAACCAAACCTAGCTGTAATAAGAACGAAGTAACTAAATGCAAATCAAGCATCCTGAATGATACTATCATAGTACTTTATATAATGCATACCTTTTTATAAACCTGCAGGTCTTCGAACGTAGGGCTTGAAACAAGTCCATGTAAGTGCGAACATGCTCCGGAGTCCTGTTTGAATGTGACGGCCATACAAGTTGTGTTGAATTTATTTAGACAGGATAATTGGCTAGATGTGACAGTGGTGAATATTGCATTTCTGCAAACAAGTAAAGTAGGTATTTTCCGAAACTCATAAGTAGGTATTTTCCGGAACACTTTGTTATCCAAGTTGTTAAAATAACTTTTACCGATCATTAGCCATATTAGCTGAGATGTTATTTTTATTACTGACATGAACACCCGTGTCTTCATTTTCGTGTTGCAATAATTTATATCTATGAAATATATCATTCACGTTCTGGACAAAGAAATGAAACAAAGTCTTAACATTTGATCTTTATATTGAAGTCCTAATATACAATCAATTTCAAGAGAACTTGGTTATACGCAGTCTATAACTTCACGCTTCATGAAACTCCGGATACATTATCACAAAATATTTTCAACCAACGCTGGTCTTTAAGGCAATATATATCGCAAACAATAATGACGTGACTATATCGAGCGAACATAAAAGCTGAAAGTAATAAAAAGGTGTTGCTTTTAACAGCAGCATATTCAATTATTAATCATCCATTAAATTCAAACATTGGTCTGGTGGTTTACACGTAGTCGATTAAAGAAACTTCCGACGCTGCGTCTTGAAATGACGTCTATTATCGGGTTCTTTTCTTCGTTTTTATGCCTTAAGATGAGAATACAGGCCATATTGGTCCTCACTTTAAGTGCCGCATTGATCTGATATAGGGGTGACCGAATGACTTTATCTTCAGTAAACAGGAAATTGCTAGGGTGAAAAGGTTTCAAGTCTATTCATGCATAATGACATAACATTTAATTAAAAACACGTTTAATTACAAGTTATTTCCAACAATTAAAACACAACTTCCACACGGAATTGTTAATCTACAAAAGGCATTAACACAGTGGACATGTAAATGCTCTTTTTCCTTTCCATTTTATAACACTTGAGTATACATTTTTTTTATCAGAAATACAGATTATACATCAAAGAAATGACCCGTAATGCTTTTATAACAAAGTTATTATGAAAAGTATAACAACACGTTAATATCAATTCAAATTGTTAACGATTTCTCCACCCATTTGTTAACAGTACAACATAAACCGTTCAATGCAACGTCCGAGTAGCTATTTCATGAAAAACTAATTCAATCTTGGATTATTATTTTTGGTTTGATTCGAGTCCTATTATCCATGCACTTATACTTCAATTCTTATTCTCTTAATTAATTGAAAAACACAGAAACACTTAACATACAAGCGTGACACACTCGAAGTTTAGTCGGCAGAATACTGATTTGAATAACTCATGGCTGCGTTACGCAATTTATTTTTCAAAAATGTGGATACTGATGTATCTGAAAATGTAGACGGATACAAAAAATGAACATGTTTTCAGCGTGTTTTTATTATTGTTTTGAAGAAAACAATGACGACGAGGAAAAAAAGGACATTGTTTCGGACAGTGCGCATATGTGTCGTGTTCTGAGAAAACATAATGCTTGTGCGTAAAGTGTCGTCCCAGATTAGCCTGTGCAGTCCGCACAGGCTAACCGGGACGACACTTTACGCCTTAACTTAATTTTCGCAAAGAAGAGACATCATTTAAACGAAAAACTCCATAAAAGCGGAAATTTAACGTATATGGCGCTGCCTTCACGATGTTCCGGTGTCATATATGAATTAGAAATGGCGCGGCAGATGCCGTCGCGTATCCCTTAGCTGCACGTATTGTAATAAGAGAAGTTCAGTATCAATTAGAAGTGAATCGGTGTAGAAATGAAGAAGTTATAGTAAAAGGCAATTTTGGGTGGGTGTGGCCGATATGGGCGGGGCCCTAGGGTGGGTAATGTGGACATGGATGGTCGAGATAGACCGTGTTATCATAAGAGTTGTTGAGTATTTATTTAAAGTCAATTGGTGAAAAAATGAAGAAGTTATGTTAAAACAAAATTTTGGGTGGGCGTGGTCTATGTGGGCGGGGCGCCCTAAGGTTGGTAATGGGGTCATGCATAGTTAAGATTGACCGTATTGTCATAAGAGATGTTCAGTATAAATTTGAAGTAAATCGGTGTAGTATCGAAGAAGTTAATGTAAAATAACCTTAAATAATGAGTGAAAATCTCTAACCCGGCCCAATCCCAACCCCTATTGTCCACTACCTCCTCCTACACTATTAGCACTAGAACCTTGAAACTTAAACACATGGTAGCTATGAGCATATGTGCGACAGTGCACTATTTGGAATTTTGATCTGACCCCTGGGTCAAAAGTTATGTGGGTTGGAATGGGGCCGGGTCAGAGATTTTCACCCATGAAAATTTCCCCGCCCCCCATAACTTTTGACCCAGGGGTCAGATCAGAATTCCAAATAGTACACCGTCGAACATATGCTCATAGCTACCATGTGTGTAAGTTTCATGGTTATAGTGCTAATAGTGTAGGAGGAGATAGTGGCCAGGACGGACAGACCGCGGATATAACCATAATATCCCCACGCTTGGGGATAATAACGCAACGCCAGGCACATTATCAAGGGAAACCTATTTCCTATAAATTGTTTTGCAATAACACCATTAAACATAAAAATTCCCTGAGGTTATCGCCTAAGCATTAGTACTTAAACCACTGTTATAAAGGCATGCCCTGACGAAGCACACACCATATAACATGGCATGATTCTTTTAATGCAGGTATACAACGTGGTGGCGCGAATGCAAACTTTATCCTCACTCTGTGAAAAGGGGGGTAAATGAATGTGCGTAAAGTGTCGTCCCAGATCAGCCTGTGCAGTTCACACAGGCTAATCAGGGGCGACACTTTCCGCTGTTCTGGAATTTTTCGTTAATAGGAAGTCTCTTCTTAGCAAACCTCCAGTTAAGGTGGAAAGTATCGTCCTAATCTGAGACGATACTTTACGCACGTGCACTAAAACCCCTTTTCACAGAGCGAGGCTGAAATATTTTGAAGTACAGCGTTACGCTGCGTCTGGCCTCAATATGTATTTCAAAGACAAACTCAAAATAACCTTAACAGTTTTTTTCGTTGAACTCGTTGATATATATGATTTGTGTTCTGAGAAATCTGGGCAAAATGCATGTGCGTAAAGTGTCATCCCAGATTAGCCTGTGCAGTCCGCATAGGCTTATCCGGGACGACTCTTTCCGCCTTAACTCGATTTTCGCTAAGAAGAGACATCATTTAAACGAAAAATTTCATAAAAGCGGAAATTGTCGTCCCTGATTAGCCTGTGCGGACTGCACAGGCTAATCTGGGATGACAATTTACGCACAAGCATTATGCCCAGTTTTCTCAGAACACGACACCTATTTTTAGAATGACGCTTCTGTACAACATTATTACTTTTATGTAGGTGAACACATTGCTCAATGCAGAAGCCTGTTGATATAGTTATTACACGTGCTTACACAGTACATTATAATTACATGTATATATTCAGAGCTGAAAGCGTTACGGAAACATTTACTAAGACATTGTGCTTACATTGAAGACGTAGAAAACAATATTACATTGCGCACGGCAGCGTTTTCTGTAAAATAACATAATTAACACTTAACAACAGTTTGTTATGTTTCTATTTAAAATACAATCACAACCATTAAATTGTATATGCACTATTAAATATACTATGTTTATTGTAATTTAAGATTGACATCAACTTTACCTAGATAAAATATTAAATTNTTCCGAGTAATATGACCTTCCTCCACACATGACTAGGTGTGGGATAAACCTTATCTTTTCTGTATGGGTCCTATTATGTTATATAAAATCATTAAGCTGTAGGATAAAATTAATTTAAGCGCTGTTACTTAAAAGTCCATTTTTGTTCTTACATACATACACATATTTTCATATCAGAATTTTGCATATGGTGTGAACGTGCGTGTTTTAACCCAAGATAACAATTTTTTATTTATTTGAAGTTAATAGCAAACAGGTAAGGGTTAAACGCACAAAATTTAATGAAAATATGTTTGTTGTGTACCAGTAACTGTATATCCCCTCTTTTAAAGGCAACTCTGGGACTTTATACGACTCGGTACACAAGAAGATTCTCAGCCTACCGGATCATTTCTGCCTCTACCCAGCCCATGATTACACAGGTAAGTCTCAGCCTACCGGATCATTTCTGCCTCTTCCCAGCCCATGATTACACAGGTAGGTCTCAGCCTACCGGATCATTTCTGCCTCTACCCAGCCCATGATTACACAGGTAAAGCCAAGCAGAGTTTTTGTTTCAACTCAAATCTCAACGAATAAATAGGGTAGGTAGGTATGGACAACTTTTTACATTTATTTCTTTGCTTAACACAAGTTCATTCAGGATGTTCAACGATAGAAATCTTCAAAAACTCCAAGAAACATTTCTTTATATGTGTTGTGTTCTGAGAAAACTTTGCAGTCCTCACAGGCTAATCAGGGACGACAATTTCCGCTTTTATGGAATTTTTCGTTTAAATGATGTCACTTCTTAGCAAAAATCCAGTTTAGGGGAAAGTGTTGTCCTGGATTAGCCTGTGCGGACTGCACAGGCTAATCTGGGATGACTCTTTACGCACAAGCATTTCGCCCAGTTTTCTCAGAATGCGCCACATATGAAATCTCTTGTCATCCCAAAAAAGAGGTCCTTTCTGTATGCCAAACAATGCAATGCAGAGCTTTACAAACCTCAGCCTAAGCCCATAGCAGTTCACTTAAGTGGCACATTGACACAATTGACACCACGAAAAACTCTTAAATTCCCAAAGTGAATTAAAATGATGTAACAACCTTGGAACATAGAACATCATGTATAAAATGTACCGACTGAGCCTTGGTTAATGCAAAAGCACACTGGGGATCTGTGGTTCACATGTCACTAGTCGGTTCAGTTTACCCATGATGCTGGGTGTTTCAGGACAAATGGTGACCCAAGTGGCTGAGCAGAAGCAGTTGAACCCACGACTCACAAAGTCCCGCTATGGGAAAATGTGGTTTAATGCATGTGTGTAAAGTGTCGTCCCTGATTAGCCTGTGCAGTTTGCACAGGCTAGTCAGGGACAACAATTTCGTCCTAGACTGGATTTTGGTAAAGAAGAGACTTCCTTTTAAACAAAAAATACCTTAAAAGAGTAATGTGTCGTCCTTGATTAGCCTGTGTGGACTACACTTTACACACATGCATTAAGCCCTGTTTTCCCAGGCTCGAGGGCTCATTCAATACAGTTTACCTATGATGCTCGATGTTTCAGGACAAATGTTGACCACAGTGGCGGAAGAGAAGCAGTTTAACCCTCGACTCGCGAAGTCCCGGGAGGAGTTTATAGCCATCATGTCAAATCTTAACCTGCCTTACCCGAAACAGATAGGTAAGTGATGCAGCCTTATCCAAAAACCTTTGGCTGAACAAAAGGGCTTATTCTGCTGTTTCGCCAAATTGACCTTTCCATCAAAATCTTTCAATCATATAAAAATTGACTTACCGGTATGTAATAATAAGCCGTTCACGGCTTGTGAAAATCCTGCGTTTAGCCATTCATATATTTTAAACAAAAGTGCATATTAGCAAATTTGGCTATAGAAGAAATGTCCATTGCGCTTCAACTTTTTTTTATCTTATATCACCTTAAAACAGCCAAAAAAAAATTNAAATCGATACTTAAAATTACAATTTCTGCACTAAAAATACATTTACAATATTTTTTATAATAACACAATCGACATGTCTACATGTACTTTCACGTTCGGCTATTTTCAAACTCAACGTCAAAGCGATGTGTAGTGTAAAAAATTGAAGCAGTAAAGACAGTAACAAAATGGAACGGGATTTAAACGTAATGTGCACATTGGAATTGGTAACAGTGATTTATTTTTCAACTTGTCTTTCTCCGTAGTATACGTTAAGTTGTGAGATGTTAACGGTTTCCTCGAAAAATAGTCCAACTTGTTGACGCTCTCAAATATTAAGCTACTTTTTAATGGGTAATATTTGGAGCGTACAACGGGGGAAGGACCAAAACAATGGTGGAAAGTTTTCCTTCTTTGTCTATATTGTTGCGCAAGGATTTTGAGCGCAACATTCAAGCCCCGATATCAGACAGTTAATATCAACGGATTGCAATAACTTCCTGGTTTCCACCACGTTATTGGCCCTTGGCCGATAAGACGTTCAAAAGAATTTAGCCCGTATAAAAAGTATCTCTAATTTCTTGGCAACGTCTTATAAATAAGACTACTCGAAAAAGCCCTCCACGTGCGAAGTCAAAGTGGGTGGGGAACGCGACTGCAAGTGGATTTCGAGTTGCTGGAACTTCATAAGGAAGCTGCAATATTCAGCGACGCTGCCAGCTGTGTGTGAGACGAAACGAAGATGCTTTGGTTTTTCATCGTGTTTTGAGACTTTCTGGGTGACATGATGGAATAATTATTGTTTGACTGACAAAATAAATGAACATATTTTTGTGTTTGGAGGTACATATTGCTGAGGTTAACATCTTCACAATTGGTAAATCCCAACATAAGTTGACTGCCAGTGTGACCACTGAACTGCATTATATCCGTGGGAGAGCATCCTGAATCCCGCAGCTTCTGCACCATATGTTTCCTGACCGAGTTGTTGGTAAGTTTCATTGTAATACATGCTTAAATACACATGTTTCATTTTAGTGGTATTTTTTACTCCCATTCGCATGCTGATGAACCAACGATCAGTGCCAGTTATCCTATTGTCGCGCACTGTTCATTCAAAATTGTGGGAAAATGAGTCGCACACTGTTAAACATTGGGGAAAACATTAGTTGCGCACTGTTCATTCAGATTTCAAAATTGTGGAAAAATGAGTCACACAACATCCAGAATTGTGAAAAAATGAGTCACGCACTGTACAAAATTTGAAAAAAAAGAGTCGCTCACTGTTCAAAATTGTGGACAAAAATAAGTCATGCACTGTTCATTCAAAATTGTGGAAAAATGAGTCGCGCACTGTTCAAAATTGTGAAAAAATTAGTAACGCGCTGTACAAAATTTGAAAAATTAGTTGCGCCCTGTTTAAAATTGGGGAAAAAATGAGTCGCGCGCTGTTCATTAAAAATTGGTGGAAAATGAGTAGCGAACTCTTCAAATTGTGAAAAAAATTAGTCACGCACTGTTAAAAATAGTGAAAAAATGAGTCACTCGCTGTACAAAATTTGAAAAAAAAATGAATCGCGCACTGTTCAAAATTGGGGACAAAATGAGTTGCGCACTGTTCATTCAACATTGTGGAAAATGAGTCGCGCACTTTTCAATATTGTGAAAAAATAAGTCACGCGCTGTACAAAATTTGAAAAAATGAGTCGCGCACTGTTCAAATTGGGAAAAAAATTAGTCACGCACTGTTCATTCAAAATTCTGGGAAAACGCCTATTCCCTTATTAAGCAAAAAAGCCCTGAGTCTATAATACAAATATTTTAAGTTTAAAGAAATATTTAATTATTTTTTTATATAAAGTGGCGTTTATACATTTTCATTTTGTAATAATAAATTTGTGTCTATTAAAGTTGTAATTTATTCAAATTGTGCCATAACAATGTTATTAATAAACTCTATTTTGAAATTTTATCTCATTTATTATATTATAATAATGTTTTTCTTTTAATTGCAGAAAGTTGCGACCACACATTTCATGGGTAATGATATCTACCCAAATTCTTGGCGGCATAGTTCTACCATCGTCAGTTGCCCCGGGCCGAGTCTTTCTCTGCCTCTCAACCAACTCAAGATATCCCCCACAGCTTCACATCAACCCATCTACATTTTTTTTTCCGAAGGGTAATACTTTTTTGTTGACAAATTTATTTTTGAGAGTATTTTTTTTATTTTAATGTTATTGTTTTATCTTTGCATGTTTAACATATACTTATAATATAAAACTAAATGTAACTATATAGTTTAATACAAATTTCTAGAATTGTATTAGTAAAGCAATTGTGCAATGAGTGTTTGATGATAATTTTTTCTAAAGGCTTCTTTATTTCATTTTCAGGTTGACTACACAAAATTCCTGTGTGGATGTGGAGACAGAACCATTTTTTATGTGCAATTTTGATTTCAGTCACTTAAAAATTGAAATTGTCATGTATTATTAGGCATGACAGGTATAAACAAAGCATCTCAATCAAGTATTGAGAATGTTACTTTGTCAATGTTAATTCATTGTGTATGCTATTCACCTGTTTGCCTTGCTTTTTATAAGAATGCCACAAAAAAAGGTAAGCAATGTTATAATATTTTTTTATATAATCTTAGACAAGATGTTTAGTGAATATTTGTCATAAATTCTTCTTTTGATCAAATGTGTCATGTTTTTTTTTAAATTTTTTAAACGTGTTAAGTCTATTTGTGTAAATATATGTTTATCATTACTCAATTGTCTGTTTTAATTTGTGATCATATGCAGCAAATGAATGGCAGCGTTGCAAATATGTATTTGTTTCATTTTTTTCCATTGATTAGCTAATGCTCATTTTATTCATATATCCCTATGGATATATACTTTATAAAGAGCTAGTTTTGTTTTTTGAAAAAAATATTTCTTGTTTATTTAAGTTCTGAATAAAATATAAATCGCTTTGTTTGTTAACATTTTAACAAAACAAGCGACATTCCATGTCTACAAAAAAGAAGTTCTCAGAATGGGCGGGGCTAAAACATAGAACGTAAAAAAACAAAATCATTGATTAAATCAAATGTGGGCGGAGTTAAAAAACGGATATTGATGGGCGGAGCTTAAAAGCGTTATCGGATGGGGTATCCGATAACACTTCAAAATATCATGTCAGCGTCCCCAATGTAAATGTGCATTAGTGGCATAATATAAACACACATTTATAGAATGCCGCTTCTGTACAACAATACTACGTTTATGTAGTTGAACAAATTGCTCAATGCAGTAGCCTATTGATAATACACATTATAATTATACATTCAGAGCTGAAAGCGATACGGAAACATTTACTCAGACAGTGTGCTAACATTGATGACGAAGAAAATAATATTTCATTGAGCACGACAGCGTTTTCTATAAAATAACACAATAAACGCGTAACAATATTGTGTTCTGTTTCTATTTAAAATACAATCACAACCATTACATTGTATGTGCACTATTAAATAGACTATGTATATTGTTATTTTAGATTGACATCCGCGTTACCTAGATAAAATATCAAATTAATGTTAGCATTTCGGAACGAAAAATAATATAACAAGCCGAAAATCCTAATCAGAATCCCATAAACATTTAACAATTATACTACGTATGCGTTGCACAATGTAACACAATCAAACCCTGAACCTTTCTTACAACTAAAGGGTAATAACGTTTTTTACGACCTGAGATACTAAGCTTTGTAAGGATACATATGAATCGCGCTCTGTGAAAAGGGGGTTTAATGCATGTGCGTAAAGTGTCGTCCCAGATTAGCATGTGAAGGCCGCACAGGCTTATCAAGGACGACCCTTTCCGCCTAAACTGGATTTTCGTCAAGAAGAGTCTTCCTTTTTAACGAAAAATACAATTAAAGCGGAAAGTTTCGTCCCTGATTAGCCTGTGCGGACTGCACAGGCTAATATGGGGCGAAACTTTACTCACATGCATTTAACACCCTTTTCACAGAGCGAGGCTCATATATAAACTCAATATTTACATATTGAATACGCCTTCCGGATTCCTTCTGCAGAAAGTATCCCAATGCGGACCTTTTTGGTCGACTTTGTCCTTAGTACCAACATTCAGAAACGAGAAAGCATTTACTAAATTTACACATCAAGAACACAAATAATCTTGTGGCGTCATTTAACACGTGTTTACCTCTCCGTTCATTTGCATTTGTTCAAACGTAGTGTTGAAAACAAGTCCGTGAAAAGTGTGTACCGTCCATAATCTTAATTCCTATCTGAATGTAGTAGTCATACAATTCCTTCCACATGTCTGTAGGCAGATCAGTTTGCTGGACCGTGGCGCTTATCCTATGTATACACAAGTGTCGGAAATTGACATAAATAGGTGTTCTCGAGATCAACATTTGAACAATTTGTTTGAAGAACATATACCGGCGAAGAGCCAAAATACATGCGATGCTATTCCAAAAACAAAGCGATCACATTTGTTTTCGTTTCCGTGTTAAATATGTATGCAATATATCAACCACGTCATCAAATGGGTTATAAACTCAAGTGTGAAATAGAATATGTCAAAATGTTGTAAATCAATATTTAAAATGAAATAGGTATATGTTTTTGGAGTGTTTTAATCATCTTCCCCAATCCAAGTCGATTGTGTCGTTGATTCTGTGCCTTCGTTTACCTGCAAAAATATTGCATTTAAATCAACCCTGCGATTTCAAATATCTTACGTAACAATGTGTATATATTTGCCTTTTTCATATTCAATTATATATGAGTCTCGCTCTGTGAAAATGGGGTTTAATGCATGTGCGTAAAGTGTCGCCCCAGATTAGCCTGTGCAGTCTGAACAGGCTTATGAGGGACGACACTTTACGCTTTTTTATATTTTGTGTTTAGAGGAAGACTCTTCTTGACGAAAATCCAGTTTAGGCGGAAAGCGTCTTCACTGATTAGCCTATGCGGACTGAACAGGCTAATCTGGGACGACACTTTACACCATTGCATTTAACCCCCTTTTCACAGAGCGAGGTTAATATATATTACAAAACTTAAGATGAAACTGTACTTTATTGAAGCTGTAAGTACCATCTCGCATCAGACTATGCAGTCCGCACAAATATAAGCAGTAACTATGCAGTCCGCATAAATATAACGTTTTACTGTTACGTTCACCTTAAATGTTAATGTTTATATGAATGTAATACTTGTTTTAGGTCGGAAAAAATAAATATATAAAACCAAATGCATCATACTCACATCCTAGTGATATTGATGTACAGTGCAAAATTCTGTACAAAGTTCAGTTGCCTTTTGTTACAAACAATATGTTCTATCACATCAAAATATAACTATTTTTAAATTAACTCCAGAAGAAATTGCATTTAACAATTATTGTGCAAACGAAAGGGAAGACATTTTGCAACAGATTTCAAGAAGCTTAAAAGTAATTGTTATTCTTTTTGATTATTACTTCAATTGAAAAAGGCTTTTTATCCCATTATCAGACGTGCATTGACGGTATAACACCCCATGGAATAAACTAGCATCTATCCCACCTTGTTGAATAAGCCTGTCGCGTGCTATTTTTAGATCATTTGTGGATTTTACCAAAAATTGGAGAATCTGCGTTTGTCAACTGCGGAAGAACAAAATCGTATAAAATGCGATATGTGAACATTATAAATGTAAAAATGAAAGAAATAATAGGATAAATAGAATATTATGTAAGTTTTGGATAAAGCCTCGCGCTACTATGGTTCTTAGCCTCGCATGATAAACTTGATCTTCATCCAACACTCACATAATATTCTCTATGTCTTCTGATTTTAAATGTAATCGTATACTGTACTCAATATGCACAATGATTTCATTATCAAATAAAACATGTTTATAGTTTCTTTATAGAGTGGCTGTAACAAACAAATGATATGTATTGCTCTAAAGGGACCTTTTCACAGATTTGTGGCATGTATTGAAGTTTGTCATTAAATGCTTTAAATTGATAAATGTAAACAGTGTAACTAAAAGGCTCCAGTAAAAACAAGAATAAAAGTAAAGAAAGAAAAAAATCAATTTACCAAAACGTGAAAAGGTCCCTTTAAACAATGTGATTTTATTATACACAAGTTAACACTAGCATACCTTTTCATACACCTGCATGTCTTCGACCGTACCACTGCTGACAAGTCCTTGTAAATTGCAGACCGTACATACACCGGAGTCCAGTCGGAACGTGATGGCCGAGCAATCAGGTCCGCATCTCTTGAGGCAGGATAATTTGCTCGGTGCGACCTTGGCGCTTAGCGCTGTTTGGCAAATACGTGATCCTGTCACATTTGTGTGTATTTTCCTATACTTCGTGATGTTAAAGTTGTTTGATGAGCATATACTTGCAAAAAGCCACACTATCTGTAACGCTATTATAGAAAATGAAATGAACGTTCGCGTGTTCATTGTTGTGTAGTTTTTACTTTGCATTACGTTTTGCCTTCCTTATAAGAAAACTTCAGTTCAGTAACCATCAGCGGGAACAATTCGGTTTATAGCTTTTCTGTATTTATCGTAATAAACCAATAGCAAAACAACGTGGCAAGGCCTTAAATAACTAAATACAAAACAAAACACGCACTCACTGAACATGGAAACGTTATTAAAACATCGGTCGCTACATAGGAAAATTCTAAACAAAACATTCATGTCTTTGATTTCTTTCTGTCCTTGATGCGAATTGAGCGTTCTCTGATGAATGGTTTTGTAAGTGCAAAAAGTTAACCTAGTTTTTGACATGAGTTCACGGTATAAAACACCGGAAACATGATCGTGCTAGACATTATTGTTACCATCCGCTGGTCTTTATTAAAGGTAAAAATCAACTTAAAACAATAAAAGCATATCAATATCGCGCGTACATCAAAGAAAAAACAATATTTAAAGTGGTTCAGAATATATCTTAATTGGCAATCGGTTTATTGAAAGACTATCGTGTATAAATAATAAAACAATATCGTGATAATATTTCTGATTTTTTTTTTGTATTCCCATGTACGGAAATAAGTATTTAACAATTAAATGTTTTTTTAAATAATTATTTTTTTGCCTCTTAAATCAATGTTTGATCCAAAATATGCTTTTTCATTGACCGTTCCTAGGCGGTAACCCCATATTTGTTAAGTTTTGCCAATTAATTTTTGGCGCTAAAAAAACGATTTAAACCCCATGCTATGCTTTCAATTGACAATTATACGGCGGTATTAATTATCAGTTTTATTACAATTGGTGTTTCTGTTTCTCTTGGAATTTTGCCCTGTTTCAATTTGATTATTTTTAATTGATAAGGCAGTCAACCATATTGTTATACATTTTAAAATTATATGAACGAAATCGACAAGTGTCAAACTATGCGATCTCCCTTTTGCTATACGTACAAATACGAATACCTAGCCCGAACTTATTTAACAAAGGACTTGAAAAGAAGTCATAACGATACAATACATCAACTGTACAATTGTTCAATTGCATTTAGGATGAACATTAACTTTGACACAACAACCTTTATTTGGTATTAAACTAAGTGAACACTTGAATGTAACCAACACCGTTTTCAAATAGCACGTTGATCTTCAGAAGATAATTGAACTTTCATATAAAGAAAAACAAACTGAAAAAAGAATTATTAAGTTGGCAAAACAAGAAATATATCACCCATGGACAAATTGTGGATATGGGAACATTAATAATGTCACTATTCAATCACGTATTGATGTCTCTTCCTTATACATATGATTTGTTTTTTAAACCTATATACAAAAGTGATTTAATGTATATGGGGCAGACAAAAAGGATTTTCTTTCAAACTAAAATGAAATTGGTATTCTGGAGGAGGGCTTGAAAGGATTGATTACCCATACAACTTAACAACTACATTGCCAATCCGTTTTTAAAGATTTCATAACTGCGTTTTGATTCAGCGCAAAGTGACAACGCCATAAGTGCCTTAGCTTGACGGCGCAAAAAGATACATAAAAAGGATAAATGCAAATGTAACGATTTTCAATCCAATTAAAATATTTGATCGAACAAATACCAGATCTTGCTCGTAGATCAAGATCTTGTCAATACTCGTGTTGCTTTTATTACATCGTGCCTCAGAAAGATACGTATGTATTAAACCATTGAGTAGTTTTAACAAATAGACATAAGTACATTTTAGCACTTAGTCTAAATACTGTTAAGTTTATGGACAAGAATGGAAATAACACAACAGTTCAAACATTCTAATATTGCATAACTGCCCATCCATTAATTAAAATCCTTTGGAATATATGTCCTTTTACATTGCTGTTGAAACCAGGTTTGTGATCATTCGTTTTCAAAAAAAATGCATAAAGTTATTTTCTAGATATTGCTTTCTATTCGGCTACTTTGATTGACAACGCTGAAAACAACCGAAGCGACATGGTTATACATGAAAGCTAGTTAACTGACCCTAAAAGCTATTAGAAAAAAAATCCGCCATTTTACACTTACATCTCTTATTGTAGAAATGCAGGTCTTCGACTGTAGTATAGAAACTAGTCCGTGCAATAGCAGAGTGTACATGACCCTTGATCCTGCCGAAATGTGACGACTTTGCCATTTGTCCCGCCTCTGTGTAGACAGGATAGTTTTCTGGATGCGACAGTAATGCTAATAACGGTCCAAAAAGCGCTTGGATGACTCGCAGTTATATATATATATATTTGTGTTGTTTGTAAAACATCTGCCTCCGAAAAATCCAACTAGCTGATATGCTAGTGTAAAAACAGGTACAAGTGCTGGTTTTGTTATTTTCCTGTTGCAAAAAAAAATATAAGAAATATATCGCGCACTCCTTTTAAAGAGGGATGAAACAGTACAATACATGGTACAATTTTGTTAAACGATATTTAAATTGGAATGTTAATATTGTTATTGGCACGGATTTGTTTTTTGGAAAGTGCATTTCCTAATATTAAATAGCGTGTTGCCTGCTGTTCTTTTATGACATGTCAACGTTAATGATTTTGAAAGGTTGCCTGGACAAGTCACATTTGTTTTTTTTGTTTTTTTAATTTAATCTCGAGTGTCTTTTTGAGGACATTAATGTTTCACAATAAAGAAACAACGCTGTATTGGTATTCCAAATGCGGTATTGCATAAACAAATAATGTTGATTGAAACACAATTAATTATTAATCGGTATCGAATTTCACTCCCCATTCAACATTGTGAGCTTGTAGTTTATCGCAATTTACCACTGATACGTTATTCATTGTATGTGAAATCAAGCGGCACGAGGTTTGGATCAATATTCGCATATGATAACGAACCGTGCTATTTGCATTCAATACGATATTTCAATACAGTATGTATGCGTTGATTAAAAAACAAACCTTAAGGTAAGCCAATTTGTTTTTGTTGTTTTAATCGATCCGATTTTTAGTACAAACTGTTTAAATTGGTATTTTAATGACAATTATTTCGTATAAGCTTGTTAAGTAATACCTTGACATATTGATAACTGCCGTTAAGCGAGTATTTAACAGTTGTTCAATAAATATAGTGTACGTGTACGATAGGTAATTGTATCCAATCGACATTTTAAAAAGCAGCGTGCAGTTTTAATGATTGATTATTACATTGAGGCAAAATTGTTAGTTAGAAACCTATTATTTTACCATCAACGATTGCCTGTTGGTTTGTTAGTTCAGCATTATCGAATAAAATATAAACATAACTATCAAGTACATGAACATGAAGACAAACATGTGGGCCATTTGTTAACACAGATACACAAGTTTAAACCAATATATGTGATCATATCGTATAGCTATTACGTCTTAGTTAAATTATTTAATTTGCGTATAGTCTTATGGGTTTTAAATGCTAATTATGTGTGTTTTGTATTGTCAAACATTATTTGTTTAATACTTATTATTTACACAAGCTCATATTACTCGTATACAAAAGGAATAGAGATCAATTCACTCTCTGCGTTAAGTTTGTAATTTAAAACCTCATTCAAACCTATTGAATATACGCTAAAACTCTCTCGCTGGGAAATGGACCAAATGAATGAAATGCAACTAACAAAATCAATTTCTATACATTTTGTCTATAATGTGATGGGACTTCACAAATACGGATTGATTTTAACTGTAAATTAGTGTTCATTTAAACACTCGAATGCTATGTTCATTCCTTAAACAGAGAACACCGTGGTTTTGTTTATTCCCACAATGCTCTTAAGGTGTTTAACATATGTACCCGGACCTTTATCTTGTTATAAAGTACTGAATCTCTAAAACTATAAACATTATATAAAATGAATGTACAATAGAAACATGTCCCTTCGCGGTATTGTTTTCAAAATACCTGAATACGTCTGCTTTTTCTTGTTTGCGTGGTGCGCTTTCGAGTGTTACGGGTGCTAGGCATACATTTTCTCGTTCTGCGACATCAGCATGAATAGTTCCTTCTGTTTGTGACAATATCGGGGGCTAGTCTGGGTGCTTATTTCTGGTCGAATATGTGCCATTTCAGATATTAGCGTTTGTATTATGATAACGTGGGGGTTGTACGCTTTGTTGCTTCGACGAGATCTCTGCAGTTCAGTTTGATTTCAAGCTATTCTGAGGATAATTGATGTATTCGCCCAAGGTATTTACATCGCATTTGTCTGATTGCTATGATAGTTTGTTACATAATAGTTTGCTTAAATTGTAGCATAGCTATCTCTGTTTTCATCTGCGTTAGTGCCATATTCATGGCACAAATATGTATTTCTTTACTATGATGCTTTTTGTCGTTTCCAGTGTGTCGCACAACATTTTCGGGTCATTGTTGTCGATGAATTGTTGGAGAGCGTACCAGTCATTTGCATAGTTTGTATCGCTTTTCTCTTGATCGGTTGTACTTCTTTGCATAAGTGATCCGACAGGACAAAGTGGCATTGTTTGCGCATGTCTGAATAGGTCTTTCGATATGATATACACATATATCATCATCTGTTTTGTCATACAGTTGCACTTATTTGCTTACGTATATCATTTTTTAGGAGATTTGAAAGTACGTGTGAACTAAGTGTATAGTTTTGCGGGTAACATACTGTCAGCGATGGCTCGAAGTCAGGTTTGCAGCCTTTTTAAAAATCGATATATTACATTGTCACTGATTAAATGTTTGGTAATGATTTATTCCAGCGTTAAGGATTCACCATTTCGTAGCCATGGTTGACAATACGCGCGCCAAATTAGTATGTGAACTGCAACTGCTGCTTCATACGGCTCTAGAGAGAAACATAACGAATGTCCCCAGTGAACGTGTTAGTGCTGAAACAATTAATAAAGATCTACTCGAACATGCTCAGAATGTCTTCCACGGCGCAATCAATCAATTTCTTCGACAACAGGAAATAGCAGGTATAACATATAACCATATTACTAGAAGTGATGCATTGCTCGAGGAACTAAAGAACGCACTCGACGAGGCTGATACAAACTGTTCGACACTTATGCAAACCGTTACATATACAAGGCAGAAGACAGATTTATTTGAAGATTTGCAAATAGTACTTCATAATGAAAACAACAGACAAGACAAGAAGAAAGAAATTGTTGAGCATCTCCAAACAGTTATTCACAAAGCTGTTGAAACATTTCGTAACGAAGAAAAATGCTTGTTAACACCTATGGTTCATGAAGACACTTCGTTAGATAGTTCTATACTATTAAGTTCTGATCAGATCATTGATTCAGAAGAAGAAGGCCAAACCCATGATGACACGTCCGATTGTCCATGTGACGTACAACAAGTAATGCCTAGGGTTATACGCAAAGAATTATTACCACTGAAAGAAGACAGGATCGCTAGGTGGCGCCGCCCAGCTCAAGAAATAAACGTTAAGAAGCATCGGGAAATAAAAGGAGAGTTAACCAAAGCAGAAAAGGTAACTAAGCAATTCCACCATGCAAACTCCCGAAAGACAAAAACGAGGGTTCATAACAAACAACAATCAAATGTACCTCATAATTGGAATCCCGCGCGTCCTGAATTTGTTTCCCAATACCCTAATCAGTCAAATGATAGTGTATCCACTTCTCATAAAATACAGACTTGTGCCTTAACAAGACCAGTAACCAGCTTCCAACGCCACACAGGTGGAGACAGAGTGAGATATCGCGATGGTTATAATACTGAGAGGACTTGTATTCCAAGACCAAATTTGGAGTCTCATAAAATTCCTGAACAGTCTGTTCAGCCAAGAACGCGTCCTTTAGAGTATGGTACCATGATTGCACAAGAAACGCCACCAAACTGTGAACGTAAACACAATTGGCTGAAAACCCGGAAATCCTCCCCTGACCTGCCGTGTTCGTCTAATCATGAAGAAGGTAAGACTTGTTTTTTATCTATTATTTCTAAATACATTTACTATAATGTTTGCTATTTGTATACATGGTATACACATGCAATTCATTTGTGTCGATGATTGTTCATATACATATATCTATATACCATGTTCCGTTTTAGGAGAAAATGAATATATGTGTCCGGAAAATAAAGTGCAGGCACACTTTACAGACAATTACAGGAGCAAAGTAAACCAAGCGGTACCAAAGCAAGTAACACCAAGTTTAGTCCGCAGTAAAACAAAGTACAGCGATTTGATAGACACAATTTCTGAATTTCTGGAAAAGGAACTACGAGAATCAATGTCATCCTTAGATTCGGACTCAGGATAAACCGGATGGTGAAAAACTTCAATACAGGCATTATTTTAATTTATGACGATTAATTTTATTATTATCCATTATTTGAGACTAACCTTTTACAAGGTATTCAACATTAACGATGCATCTGTCAGTGTTAAGATTGTGATGTCTATGTAATAAAGATGCTGAATTTGTGTTGACATTTTTAAATCAAGCGGTATATTTTTTATTCAGGTGTGTGCTTTATTGTGGAATATATTAATTGGGACCAGTCCTTTTATATTACACCATTATTTTGGTACATGAAGGCACTGATTAAAAAGTTAGCGAAGGAAAGGTTGGTCAGCAAAAGGCCAAGTGGGAATTTATTTTGGTAGCAAAGCATGGAATTGTCATATAAACACGTGTCCTCAAATCTATATTATTATTTGGTTTCAATTTGCCAAAAAAAACTAATCTAATTTATTGAAAACCTTCACTTAACCCATTTATTCCTAACGTCTAGAAAAAAAAGGCCTTGGCAAACAGCGTAGACCAAGATGAGACGCCGCATGATGCGGCGTCTCATCAGGGTCTGCGCTGTTTGCTTAAAGGAATTTCTGTAAGAAAAATTCTAAGTATAGAAATAAATATACCAGACATCCCTAATTTGGGAAATACATTGATCCAATTTAGAAGGATGGAAGAGTCCACTAGGCATACATGGGTTAATATACTCAGTATCGCAGTCCATTTTTTTGCGGTTAATGTCTGTTATGCAATAGTGGTATTTGAAAGTAAATTTAATGCACAACTTGTATAACACTATAAGTCGTTACAGCTGACAATCGATAACGTTTATAATGTATGGTCTATTATTAGTTTTATGTGGCACACACTTTTCTGCGTGTGTTGTTACCGACGTGGCAAAATTGCCCAAGAGATAATTTGTTTCGGTTTGTTTCGAAGTAAAACAAAGTTAAAGTGTACACACTTAAAACAGAAAGGAACAAGGCACCACATTAAACGAGAGAAAACGCCAAATTTAAGAATCGCTAATAATTATTATATTTGAGCTCACATAATGGTACTTTATTTTTTTAAATTACTTAACAGAACATAATTAACAATGGCAATATTATTTATAAACAAGTAACAGTGAAAAAGGAATTACTGTATTTTATTGAGGAGTATTGTGTTAATACAATAAAGAGTTTTGTAGTTGAAAACGACCAGAGTGTGTACAATAATTCAATTGTTTCTGTATGCTATCTACCGTATAACCCTACAACTGCTTATACTATTTAGTACACAGTCAATATTTACCATACTACAAATACTGCCACAACTACAGATACGAAAATCACGTTACTAAATTGTAGCATCCCATCTCAAAATATAAGTGTATCTAACCTTCGGAGGAATATGTTAAGTTAAAAAAAACATGGTCTGTCTGTACTTAGTAGAGGACCACAAGACGATTTTACACCCCGAGTTTTGAACCCAGACCCTTGTATCGCCTTCAGAAAAATGGTGAACACTGTTATGATAGGTCAAGATACAATTCTCGTTGCGGTTCCTGTGAAATTCGTATTATCTTAAAGTTCCCGCCGATTATTCATTGTTGTTATTTCAACTTCATGTATGACGAGACAGAGTGTTTGTGTGTAAAGCAAGCATGATATTTACATGTATCTAACATGTGTATATGGTTCTAACATTCGGACTTTAATCACTTAATACAAGTCACTATTTTTTGATAACAAATTATCAATTCTAACCATCAAACTAATTGTATAACGCAGTTGTCAAAGAATGTAGACGTGGAGACTTTGTTAATACGAAACGAGCAAGGTAAAAAGGCATCAGTTGCACTAATAAATGTTTTAATTCCCTGTCCTGATATTCGGAAAAATACCATCAGCAGATAGAGCAATGATTGCAATCAATTTTATGCCATCAATTACTAATAAATATGCTTCTTATCTATTGATAAGACATGTCACATGTCAATATATATCGTGTATGCTTTTGTATAAAATATCCAATTACAAAAACATATTACTTGTATTATTTCAGAATGTTTGACTGAAATAAATTGGTTCATTAAATCTATTATACAAATCAACAGATTTTTTTTATTATTTCGAGCATAAATGCTGTTATCAAGTGTAATTGAATTTCATTTTTCATATTATTTTCTCGGATGTGAAAACTACATCGCATTGGATGTAATTGTATGTCCAAAAAGCCAATTCATACGGTTTAAATGATTTTTGTCATTTCGATTCGCTGAAAAATAAATTTTTAAACTAGAACTGTACTGTCCGATGAATCTCACCTCAAAGTCATTGTTGAAAATATTGATGAGACTTAAACCTTAGTTGTTAAATATCTTAACTTTAAATGGGCAGCTCACAGTTTGAAACCAAATTAAATTACCAAAATATTTCTTAATTTCAAAAGAATGCATAAGTATCTTCAAGCAAGCATAATAACGAATAAATATCATCATTTTTAAATCGGTACACTTATGCGATTTGAACTTTTTTGTTATTGATTATTTTACAAATACGCGTATTTCTTACACAACTTTTGAATAAATAATATGTTTCTTAGAGAAGTATCGTGTTTGAAGACCGGTGAAAGCGTTGTTTTAATCAAAATGTTTTTCTTCTCTTCATAAGTACATTAGACATTCCCAAGAATTAACGCGATATGAAATAACACAAATGCGAACATTTGTGAACACGTCCTTTTAAAACATCAAAAGAACATATATTCATAATGGAGGAAAATATACAGTTCAAATAAATATGCATCAAATTCTCTGCTGGTGGTAAAATGTCAATTAATTATTTAATATATCTTTACATGCTAACGTTGAACAAAATTAGTGTACATTTGCACATATTCCTGTATTTTCACAGCAGCACTGGATATTTATTACGATGAAGCGTTTTTAGTGTCAAGCGAGACAACCATGAAACAAACACGTATCTATTTATGCATTTTATTTAGGATAAATTACACAGTATCATAAGAGAAACAAGTGTGACAATATGTGTGTGTCTTTTAAAAAAATGTGCTAGTCGCCTATACAATACAGAACGAAACATATTCATTCGTCAAAACACTCAGTATTAACAAGGTATATTATATGCTGTTCTCATTTATTTAAATGTATTGATATTATTTTTCAAAAACTAATAATGATATAAACCCTTCTACAAGTGTGCTAACGGTAATACAATTGTATCGATAATTGGTTAGCTATTTAAGTGATTTGAAAGGAATTGATAACGTGACAAACAATAATTAAATTCGAGGATTTCAAAATAATATTTGATATTTTTAAGCAACAACGTTAATGTTTTTTGTCACCACAGAGTATAAAACAATGCAATCACACATGCATGAATATGGGATACAGCAATGGAAGCTCGTTCTGTATTGAACTTTAAGTTCACAATAAGACGAACATGCATGCAGTTGAGAAAACTGTTTTTCTAAATGTCTTTCGATATGCAAAACAACTTGATGACCAAGTATTTTGTTAGCATTATGAATGTAGCCTATTTATGCATGTTAATTTGAGTCGCGAAGTGCAAAAATGGGCAATATACCAAATGCGACATGAAATGCATCATTCCAGCACGCGCCTTTGCACAGTCCAATAAGGAGATCATTCAAGCACGCGCCTTTGCACAGTCCAATACGGAGATTCTCTGTCCGCTATAAAGTCGCACAGGCTTCCAATTTCTTATTCGGCTAAATTGTGAATTCTCACCAGAGTGTACGCATGCAGAGGCATATCTGCAGCTACACTATTCAGATATGTAATTAGGCCCATTTTCTTACGACGCGGCTTATGTGTGGTATATCATGTTATAGATAGATGAATTTGCTGTTCCAAACTTCTTTTAAACACAATTATGGTCTGGTGTACATACATCGCTCTTACTAGCATTGCTAAATAGAAATTATATGACAAGATTAGATAGTGTAGAAAACCAATTTAAGAGAAACACGACAGGACGTAAATTCGTCTAACTACATTTTACACACACAACACGAAACCGAACATTTGTTGCAAATACTTGTCAACAGAACTCCACAACGTAGAGATACAGTTCAAAGGTAATAAATTCATATGGAATTACAGAATCACACACCATCGTTCAATTTTTATATTCAGACACAGTTAACTGTATTAACAGGGACAAAGCTAGATTTTGTTTTCAGTCTTAAGAATGTATTTGCAGTAAAAAGGAATTTCGCTCTAATTAATGAGTTTAGTTTGGATTTAGTAATTAACCTTCTTTTAATGTTATTTGTATTTACAAAAAAAAATCATTAAACGACAAAAAGTTGGAAACACATAAATAACTATAATTTTGTATTGTGCATTTAGCTTAAAAGCAACTCTATGCTTAAGAGCTAATACATGTTGTTGCTGTTTTCTTGCAAACGATATGTAATTACAAGAAAAACTCAGACGCAAAGAAGTCACACAGCGTGAAATAAGCACGGAAATATAACTTAAGCAAATAGTTTGCGTTTGTTTAAAATGTATTATTTGTTAAACAACAAACATAATTATTTAGTTGACATATTTAAGATTTGACAAACGTGCCATTGAATATAAACACTAAGAAATACATGTCATTTACACACAAAAACGAATCATTACACCCGTATAATATTACAAGCGGACTTGTAAACATTAACTCTTTTTTAATATAAAAATTCAAAACTATCGGTATGATCGATAATATATGCTAATATTGTTAATAAAATATACAAATGTATCACAATTGATCAATGTTTAAGTAATGATTTTAATGCATCTAATGAAACGCACAGAAATCACACCGAGCTGTGAAATTAGCAAGGAAAAAAATAACTCACATTATTTTTAGCAAATAATTTTTGTTTGTTTATCGTAGATTACTTGTGTTACGTGTTGGTTAATCAATTGCCAATTGATTGTATCGTTTTTTTCTGCGAAGAATGCTTACGGAAAGTTATGTACGAAATATGGAACTAAATTGTACACAAGCAAGTTTAATACGTTAAAATAATGGACGGTGATGGGACAATACGAATGATACCAGCCGATTTGAAGATATAAGGTACATTCAAGTATAGCGATATGATTAAGTCAGATAAAACCGGGCGATTNGGGCTAACACCCCGCTAACCGCGGAACCCAGGTTCGTCCCGTATATCCTTCCCACTGGTGGTCTTGCTGTCCCGCCGTACCCGTCCCTCTACAGAAGGGACCTCTGGACCGGTACGGGCAGGCGAACTCTCGACGATAAACAGCGGATTGATTAGTTCCGCTGCATCCTGGAGAAGACAGCAATCCCAGCAGTGAGGAAGACGTCCGGCTCGAGGGTGACGGACTCAGCTGGATTTGCTGAGCCATCCGCAGAAGATCCATCGAAGACAGAGCGTATACGCGATCGCGATTAATGGTTACTAGGCTACGGTACGGTACGGTAATAGATCTTCTGCAGGCGGCTCCTGGCCTCGGTCGCGACGAGCACGCTCCAGCTGCTGACCGAGCGGTTTGTCATATTGTTCAAATGAAGTTTCTTATATAGGCATAGGCATCGGATTCCTTCGGATATTTCCGTCGCTTTTTACAAATATTCAGTCCGATTTATGTGTGTTTGAGTTTATTTGTTCTACAAACGAATACATTACATAAAATAACATGTATTTCTTTTGACCTTGCAGTCAAGGATAACCCATGAAAGTGCAAGCACTTATTTCTAATGGGGTCCTTTGGTTTTTGCTGAAGAGACAGCAAGCAGAAGAGACAGTATTAAAATACAAGGAATCCGGGTGCGATACCCTAGCTCTTTGCGAATAGATCCCTTGGTTCTTTTACGTGCTCAGTGTATAGCACCGATACACGCGAGAATTACCTGGGTTTCATACCATCACATCTCTAGATGGATGGAAAACACTTGAAGCATTTCTGAAATTTCCAGTGCCCCGGCAAGGAATTGAAACGGGGACATCTGGAATGGTAGACCAGAGTGTTACCACTCGACTACCGCACCACCAAAAAGAACACGCCATGTACATGTTTTCATGATGAAGTGAATTTGCAATTAAATTAAGTAACTTTAAATAAAAACAAATCTTGTTTACAATAAATATGCATTGATTCTGGTTGATAGAAGAAAAAACGCTAACGTTACCTTTCAGGGAAGAGACTAAAATAGCCAGTGATTAACATCGCTGATGTTTGCAACATACTAGTCGCGTTCTGAGAAAACTGGGCATAATGCATGTGCGTAAAGTGTCGTCCCAGATTAGCCTGTGCAGTCCGCACAGGCTAATCAGGGACGACACTTTCCGCCTTAATTGGATTTTTGCTCAGAAGGGACATAATTTAAACGAAAAATTCCATAAAAGCGGAAATTGTCGTCCCTGATTAGCCTGTGCGAACTGCACAGGCTAATCTGGGATGACAATTTACGCACAAGCATTATGCCCATTTTTCTCAGAACACGACACATACGATAGGTGAATTTCCTTGGCTATGATATCTACAAAATATGCTCAAGTTGTGGCTCGCATTTTCAAGTCATAACGTCAAGAAGAAGTGATTTAGCTAATGGCTTAAGTTCCACTTAATGTGTACATGATTAAACGAAACATATGCTGCACCGTGTATTGTGAATAATGCGAAGCATAACATCTGTAAACCAAAGCATACCGATATCAACGACGCGTGAAATCGTATAATATGCGTGGTTTAATCGCATTTTTTCTTTGTCACCACGCGTGTTTTTTTTTCTTCCTCGTATTTGAATCATGCCAGCAGAAAAATTCAGTCACACCCATATCTGACTAAAATTGTTCTACTGGCATTATTCCAATCTGCAACAAGGAACTAGATTCTACACGGAAACTTAATAAAATAACATTCGATTATCACTATTGATGATGTATGCTCATTGGGATCAAAAGTCGAGTGGCATGACGCACGCTTTGAGTGAGATTTGTTGCCCAAAGCCTATTATGACCATTATATTAGTCTCTTATCTGAACACAACATGTTTCCCTCCACACATGAGTGTAAGCAGATACTGGTTACATAAATAATGGCGCAAAATGTTAATACAGTGGCAATGACTGACTTTAACCTTTTATCTGAAAACATATGTCTGATATAGGTCACGTGATAGGCGCGAAAGTGGACGTGTTTTTGAAACGGGAAAGAAATTTGTGGATTTTTAATTAAGTTATTAAGAAAAAGTTATTTTTCTGTGTTGATTTAGTGAAAATTTGGTTTATTATGGCTTGTGGATTATCTATTCAGTTTACTAACTATGGGGAATAAGCGAAAATACAGAAATAGTAGTGGCAGTCAAAGTGTAAACAAAGCAAAACTGACCAAACAGAGAGGCCCGTCGGAGGAGGCTAATACAAATGTTTCAGTAAGTGATATATTAGGACAAGCTAGTGCGGTGTTATACCCAGACGAAATCGGCCCACTACAGAGTGAAGTGTTTGAGCTGCCTTGTGTAGATTCGTCCAGATCAAGTCCTGAAAAGATGGCGGAAAACGGTCAGGAGCCAACAATCAAGGACGTTATGAACTTTATGAGAACCATGGATAACAGGTTAGCGGCTATTGATGTTAAATTAACTGCAATAGATTCATTAGAGAAGAAAGTGTGTGATTTTGAAAAAGAACTTAAGAAAATATGGGTCGCTCTTGAAGATAGGGTGAAGCGTACAGACGCGCGCGTGTTGGCGCTTGAGGAAAAGGTGGAGTTGGTTGATGTTGGGGCGACGATAGTGGCAGACAGGTTAGCTCAATTAGAAAAGGAGCGAAACGATCTCCGGGATGACGTTGTTTATTTAAAATCGCAGTCAATGCGTAATAACTTAGTTTTCATGAATATCCCGGAAGATAACTCAACCGGAAGTGAGCCGCCCGAAGTCACAGAGCGGAAGCTCCGCAATCACATAGAGGAGACACTTAAGGTCGCCAAAGAAACCGCTGACACCATACGTTTCGAGCGTGTGCACAGGTCACCAGGACATCCGGTTCACGGCAAAGTGCGAAATATAGTCGCAAAATTTACATTCTTCAGGGACAGGGAACTAGTGAGGAAACAATGGAAACATCTTACAGGAACAAACTACCAAATGCACGAGCAGTTTCCACCGGAAGTGGTAGAGAAGCGGCGCAAACTGGTTCCCCGCATGAAAGATGCCAGAAAGGAGGGCAAACGTGCGTGGATCGCATACGATACGTTGTACGTCGACGGCAACCCGGTACGTCCCTAGGAACACTACGAGGGTGAACTGTCTATATTATCGTGGAACGTGCACGGACTCACAAGAGACAAAAAAGAATCGAGTGATTTTGTAAATATTCTTAAAAATTATGATATATGTTTTCTTTATGAATCTTGGTGTGACTCAAATAGTAATATCCAGTTTAACGGATATATATCTCACAATTTTTATCGTAAATTCAAACATAAAAAAGCAAAACGTAGTAGCGGTGGAATTGTTTTACTTTACAAAGAAAATTTAAAGAATGGAATACATGTAATAAAAAACCATTATGACACTCTAATTTGGTTAAAACTAGATCATTCTTTTTTTAATACTTCAGAAGATATTTATCTATGTGGATCATATATATGGGGTGATGATTCACCAATATACAATATTTTTAACGTTGATTTGTTTGATATTTTAGAAAATGATATATGTTTATATGAAACTCTTGGTTGTGTGTTTATATGTGGTGATTTTAACAGTAGAGTTGGCGATAAAAAAGATTATATTGTTTGTGACAAATTTAATAGTTGTATCGATAGCCAAGATTATACTTCAGATTGTATCCCTGACAGGGCCTCATTAGATAAATCACTCAATAGTAACGGTGTCAAATTGCTCGATATTTGTAAAGGCGCATCGTTTCGAATTGTAAATGGTCGCATTGGTAATAGTGATCAGTACACATTTTTGTCAAATAACGGTTGTTCAGTGATCGATTATCTTTTAACAAAAGAAAGTAACTTCTCACAGATACAACAATTTTATATACAACGTTTTAATGAATGGAGTGACCATGCACCGTTATGCTTTTCATTGTTATGCAATAACAGATCGCATAGCGAAGAAAAACAGTCAGAAACTAAATATAAATGGAATGACTCTTTGCGTGAACAATTTCGATCGGGGATTATTCGAATATTGCCAACTTTTAATGATATTGTGCATAATATAAATTGCCCTGACAGGGACTCAATTAACGTTTTGATTGACAAGTTTTCTAATACTATCCGCGATGTTGCAGATCCATTGTTTGCCAAAGATTGTTTTTATTCACACGATACTTATTTTGAAGGATATACTAAAAAGAACAAAGATTGGTTTGACCATGATTGTACTGTTGCCCGTAATATGTACTTGGAAGCGCTCAAATTGTTTTATGTTGACAAAAGCGATACAAACAGGTCTATTTTGTGTGATGCAAAAACTAATTATAAAAATATTGTTAGAAAGAAAAAGCATGCAGACTATTATAAACGTATGTCCGATTTGGCAAATTTACGCAAAAGTAGGCCCAGAGAATTTTGGAAACATTTTAAATCTAAATCGGCAAAAACATCTTCCAAAATAACTCTCCATGAGTTTAAAAATTACTTTGAAAATTTAAGCACAGACATTTCGCATGATAAGAATTATGATGCTGAAAATTTTAATAGTTATACTGATTTTGATAATCCTAATCATGTTTACCCTGAGCTCGATGATCAAATTTCAGTTGAAGAGGTAATTAATGCTGTTAAGTCATTGAAGCGGAACAAATCTTGCGGTAGTGATAATCTTTTGAACGAGTATTTTATTGAAAGTGTTGATATATTAGCCTTGCATATATGCGACTTATTTAATTGTATATTGAACTCAGGATACTATCCCGAAAAATGGACCGAGGGAATAATTGTCCCTCTTCACAAAAAAGGTTCAAAAGAAGATGTTAATAATTATAGAGGGATTACTTTAGTTAGCTGTTTATCTAAGCTCTTTACAACCGTGTTAAACAATCGTATTGAAAATATCTGTTGTGAAAATAACACTATTTCGGACGCCCAATTCGGATTTCGGAAAGGGCGGTCTACGACTGATGCAATATTTATTCTCCATTCTCTTGTTAAAAATTATTTATTTGAAAATAAGAGATTGTATATTATTTTTGTAGACATGATGAAATGTTTTGATACTATTTATAGAAATGCATTGTGGTTAAAAATGTATAAATGTGGCATACAGGGTAAAATTCTTAGGATTGTTCGGGATATGTATCAAAAAGTTAAATCTTGTGTTAAGTCATTGTCTTCATATTCTGACTATTTTTCATACGCAGTGGGGCTACGTCAGGGGGAGGTTATGTCCCCTTTATTATTTTCATTGTTTGTAGAAGATCTCGAGTTGTTTTTACAAAATGATGTACAATCCGGATTGCATATTGATGACATTGTCTTGATTTTACTGTTATTTGCTGATGATATGGCCATTGTAGGTAAATCTCCAGATGAAATTCAAAATCATTTAGATAATCTATATTATTATTGCAATGTTTGGGGATTAAAAGTAAATACAGAGAAAACACAAATTATGGTATTTCGGAAAAGAGGCGGATTATTGCCCAATGAAAAGTGGACCTACAATGGACATGTCATTCAAGTTGTGAACGATTTTAATTATCTAGGAGTTGTTTTTAATTATACCGGGAGTTTCACATTGAATCAGGAACACCTAACGGGTAAAGCATTAAAAGCAATGAATATCTTATTATCTAAATGTCATGACTATGATTTAAAGCCCAAAATACTTTGTCAACTATTTGACGCTTTTGTTGGTTCCATCTTAAACTATGCCTCGGAAGTTTGGGGCTATACTAAATCTAAGGAATTAGAAAGAATCCATTTGAAATTTTGTAAACGATTATTAAAGGTTAAACTTAACACGTGTAATGCATGTGTATATGGTGAGCTTGGTAGATATCCCATGTATATAAATAGATATATGCGTATCATTAAATATTGGTTTAATATACGTAGATCTAAAAATATCATTATTAAAACTGTATATAACTTGACCGTTTCAGATTATCACAAAGGCTGTCATAATTGGATATTTAATGTTAAAAAGATGCTTGATGACTATGGTTTCAGTTATGTATTTGATGATGTAACTAATATTAATATTGACACTAACACATTTGTAGAGGAATTTAAACGCAGGGTATATGATCACTTTATACAGGATTGGTATGGAACGTTAAATATCAGTTCAATGTTAGATGTTTATAGAAGTTTTAAAACCAACTTTGAATATGAGTCCTACTTAGACATTATTCCAAGAAGTTTGAGATACCTTTTTACTAGACTGAGATTGTCAGCCCACCCATTACATATTCAAACCGGTCGCTATGCAAGACAAATAATTTCTAGAAACCAACGATATTGCATTTGTTGCGATTCGACTGATATTGAAGATGAATTTCACTTTATTTGTATTTGCCCGACGTTTGGAAACATTAGAAAAAAATACATTAAAGCATGTTATTATAAAAGACCATCTATGTATAAATATTTAAGTTTACTGCAAACGAATAATAAAACAGAACTAATAAATATATGCCTTTATGTTAAAGAATCACTTAAAGTACGAACATCTATTCTAAATGCAAGAATGCTTTAATTGTTCATCCTCCTTTTCTTTTGTCCTTTCTTTTTTGTTGTTATATTTAATTTGTACTCACGCCACTTTATTTGCTTAGTAAATGATTTGTAAATATGTATAAAACTTTGTTCCTATCACAATTGACAAACTGTACTGTTATCATTATGTGTTGTTGACGATGTACATTGTACAAGTCGAAATAAACTGTCTGTCTGTCTGTCTGTCTGTCTGTCTGCTATTACCAGTAGTTGTTGATACAATCCACGATATTTTCGAACACTTAATTTTCGACTCTAAATTTTCGGACACCTGTATTTTGTGAATATTTTTCGTATCTAAGTTTTCGGACACGAAAACAAATAATTATTTTTAAGTGTCCGAAAACATAGAGTTATTACGGTACACTTTATCAATTATATATCAGAACTAAGTATCGCACTGTTAATTTACGAGTTTTGAACAGCTATGTGACAAGGAAGTACATTTATACCACATTTATCCCAAACACATAAAGAATTTAATCAGTTACGGTAAATTATCGATTGGGCGCTTTCCGACATTTAAATCAGTAGAATTCACATGAATTCACATGAAATAGCATGGAGCTATTATCCAACAGCTTTAACCTGACACTATTAATAGCTCGTGTATAACCACGTATAAATGAGCTGCGTAATGCAAAATAGGTATTATGCCATATGCAGCCAGCTTAGCTCCAGACCAACCTGCACTGTAGCGCAGTCTGATCAGCACAAAACCTGTCCGCTCATGAGGTCAAGAAGCCTTGCGTGGCTTTATAGCGGACAGAGTAGCCCCTGACTAACATTCGCGACTGCGTAAGCTGCTCTGGAGCTACGCTGGTCGCATATGGCGTAAGACCCATTTTCGCATGACGCGACTTAAATGGTGTCGGAAATGGGATGCATAATGGTTTTTTATTTAGGATGAATCCTCTACACAATCACTTAAATATGTTAATATGCATTTACATTAGAGCAATATAAAAGGTTAGTCCGATAGTCTTTATCATTCATATCCAAATTTATATGCATCCTTTGACGTAAGAAGCATTACAAATTGCACTTGTCCGACCGTATGTACGTAAGCAAGTCTTGAAGTTTGTGTTTACATAGTTTCATAGATTCTTTAACTATTGGTGGATCTCGCTCAAACTGTCACAGTTGTTTTATCTTAATGTGCTAATGATCGTTACGAAAACAATTGTGGCTGCGATAAGATTTATGGCAGAATTGTGGCCCTTTGTTGTTTTTTTTTGTTCAGGTCAAAGAGCCTTGTGTTCAAGTCCTCTGACTGGTACAGTTCACACTTTTACAGTTGAATGAGCTTAATGAGTTGATGGTCGTAACGAAAGGCATTTTGGCAGCGATGAGTTTTGGCAAAATAATGGCACTTTGTCCTTTTCCGCTATAGAATGTATAGTCCTAAACTTGTGTGGTCATTTCTTCTTTATCTACTGGGCGGATCGCTCTCAAACTTTCACAGTTTAATGAACTTATTATGTAGCTGATCCTTAACACAGCCTCGCCTGTATACTAAAAGTGATATAAGACGCATTTTTCACTGTTGAATTGAGCTGGAAAGAATTAACAGGTCAAAAGATTTAGGTAAAATGTGGTAACTGGCTAATTATCTGCAACTCATCTTGCTACCAGTTGTTTATAAAACTATATATTATATTCGATAGTTTACGTGACTAACCCAGTCGTGCAATATAAGCTTAACTAGCCGAGCGGAACTGCCGCGTATTTACGAAAGCGATACGATTTGAGTCTTTCTCATAAAGTCACTTTACTGACACCTCATTTATAGCATATGTCTTTGAAGAAGAAAAGCCGAAGTTGTGGTCAACAGAGACACAAAGGTAAATGTATTCATAATTTCAGAATTGTCAAATGTTTTCGCGGTGTGTCCCAGATTTTGAACTAACCAAAAATACGTCAAAACGAAAGTACGGTTGATATTCAAATCCATTATTTTTCTCTTTCAGGGATATTGTTTTAGTATGTTGATTCTGCATTAACAAATATAAGTGTATATAAAGTGACAACAACAAAAATAAACAACGGTTGCGATAAACACCTATATACTGTTAGATGCGTCTAATATCACTTAAAGATACAACACAATATCGTATAGTTGTTTATATTTTATTTCAACGTCTTTTTGCTACGAAGGGAAAGAAGTCCACAATATCGAATTCTTCTGATTGCTTGATGCATTTAACACCTAGTCATAAACATGTGGTAATTTTAGCATTAAGTGGCTACATATAGCCCCCTTTCTCCGTTATATTCGATACCGTATTGTATTACAGATCGCAAAGAAAGAATTGTTGGCTGCGACGAATATGGCAGAATTACGGTCCCTTGTCTCTCCGTCCACTTTTTAATCTATAGCCCAACAATTTTGTGTTTTCAATTCCTATTTAACTTATATGTGAATTTTGCTCAAACTTTCACGTATTTCTTGATGAAAACATGTGTTAGGTGGTCAAGTTTTTTCTGTATATCTTGTTATTGGGATAATTATAAATAGATGCTAAAGTGTTGCGTATTCAGATATGCGACTGATGTGTTGCGGCTTATGCTGCTTTTTACAGCAATATTCATCATCTGAACGTGTGCTGCTCTCGGTAATTTATTTTACGCTAAAATGTTTGCGGCGAATAGTAAACGCACACAATCGATCGTAAAAATAGGTGCCCACTTTTAGGATGCAAGGCACCATGAACATTTGGTCCTATCGATCAGTGACCTCACACAAACACATGTGTGAAGTTTAAAATAAACACCTGTAGTAGAAACAGTGATTCGGAGATGGAACACGTTTCCCCTTAATCAGAGCATTACGCATACGCCGAGGCCGATATTTGGGTGATTAGCATAGCTCGGACTTAATGGGGGCGGGGGAGTCAAACTATAAAGGAAGTCTTTAAACAGTTTAATGACATTTCGCGTATAAGTTTGTAATTGTATTTAAGGGAAAGGACCTATTTCTATAACAATGCAATACAACGTATGCAAAATAACATTAAACAGGATGATTAACCCAGTTATGCCTAGCGTTTGGAAAAAAAGGCCTTGGCAAACAGCGTAGACCCAGATGAGACGCCGCATGATGCGACGTCTCATCAGGGTCTGCGCTGTTTGCTTAAAGGAATTTCTGTAAGAAATATTCTAAATATAGAAATAAATATACTAGACATCCCTTATTTTGGAAATAAATTGATCCAATTTAGAAGGATGGGAGAGTCCACTAGACATAAATGGGTTCAAGATGTGATCACAGGTAAATGGCTTACCTAACCTCACACTTAGCTCAGAAAACATCACAAAAACACATGTTTAAATAAACATTAACCTCATAGAATCATAATGCTCATACATGCCTCATTAAAGATAATAATTTAATTACTCAATGTTTAATATACGGTACAACATAAACACAACTTTAGAAGGCAAAGCAATACTTAATGACATTTTGTCAGCGTACTCACTTCGTACCAGTTTAAGTAATCTACTGTACATTTAGTGTTTCAAGATATGTCGATACTTATCTTTAAGTGTACGATATTTGAAAGCCTACCATAATCGAAATTAAAAGCATGCGACGCAATATACAACTTAGAAATTCTCAACAGGTCGAGCGTATCTCGCTTATCATTATTCGGTTGTTTATAAACGTAATGTGTGAGTGATCTACAACAGGGTTCATTTAGGATGATATAGAGGTAAATTGAGTATTGCAATGATTGTGCAAATCTGTTATCTCCCCCTAATAACCCCTTCACACCGGACTGGCGTCCTTACGGCGACCTAAAACTGTGTTTCTGGAATTTCTGATTGTCGTTGTAAGGACGCCAATGACTTTTTCGGTAAGAATGCTGTTTTTCGCCTTCCCGTCACATCAGCGTCCTGGTTTATGGCGTTCTACGCGTCCTCACTTAATACGTCCCTTGTGACTTTACCGCGTTCTTACGGCGATCAAAGCCGACCATACGGCGCCCTTGGCGTTCTTACTGCGTTCTTATTGCGACCATGGCTTCCCCGCAGCGGCGACCACACGGCGACATACCTTGCAGTCAATGATCATTGTCTGTGGGTTTGAGCGGCGACCACACGACGTCCATGGCGACCTTACAGCGACCCTTCCACGTCCCTACTACGACTATTGCGTCTCTACGGCGTCCCTACGACGTCCTTAACAGAACGCCGTAAGAACGCCGGACTTCGGCGACAACTTTGAACATGTTCAAAGTGGTCGCCTTGGGCTCGCGTTCTGGGCAATTTTCGGCGTTCTCACTGCGTCCTCTTGCGTCCTTACTACGTCCCTCCGGCGTCTAAGGCGTTCTCACTGCGACCTGGGTCGCCGTAAGGACGCAGTAAGGACGCCAGTTCGGTGTGACGGGGGGAAAAGCTATACACAGCCTTAAAAAACTTTCATTAAAATAAAAAAGTTTATCAGATAAAGTATATTGATTAAGCAATGGAATAAAAGTTCATAAAACGTGTGACCAGACATGCTTGAAAAAAGAGCTTCGGGAACGCCAAAATACTCTTCGTATTACGTAGAAACGCGGTCATGAACATTTGACAAAACCAATATTTTGGAATTATTAGACCGATTTCGTATATTTAAAATCAAGAAGATCTTACTATTGATTATATTTTCCGAATGCCTTTGTAGGGATTCGCACACATTTTGTTTTCTTTAATGTAAGGGAATTAAACGGTGATGTTTAAATCTTGATCAAAGACCCATTTTAGCCAAAGTGATTAATCGAAATATGTGCAATAGTGACGCAAAAATATTTCCAAATAATGTTCTGTAACGCTGAAATGTACTATTACGTCAATAAGCCCATGGTATAAGAATAATGCATGTACATACGCCCGTCTGACATTTATATTCGAACAATAGACGTTTCCTTTTGTATTGTCTATTATATTTCACTAAGGATATTATTTTCTATCAATTGTATTGTTGCTTATTTCCCGACAGACACATACATTTCAGAGATTCGATTCTAACATGATCGCATAAATGTTTTGAAATTTCATGAATACTATATTTTACTTAAGTTCGTCCATTTCTGAGGCGTCTTTTTGCGTGGGTTGTGGTGTTCCTTGCAAAACAACTAAGGATGGCCATTTTAAAATCATATACATACATTTTTTCCTTCCCATCTGCCGGAAGAAGCTTACCGCTCGTATTCGTCCATTGCTGCGGTGTCTTAACCTTATGGCTACATGATGTAAATTTAAATAATTCAGTTAAATACCAGACTTTGAACATGGTTTAATCTCATCATATTGAGTACAAGGTGTTTCATTCGTTAATCGTTTTTTTGATAACATAACATTAACATTGTGCATGATTTTATACACAGTACTTTTCCGAAAAATGTCGATAATGTATCTTAAAGTGTACAATATATGAGCATAAACAATCGAATTTAAAAGCATGCAATGCAACCTACAACCTACTCAAAAGATCAAGTGTATGTCGATTATCATTATTCGTGTGTATATAAATGTACTGAGCGCTCTTCAAAAGAGTGCATTAAGATAATAGTCCAAAGAGATAAATCAAGTATTGCGATGATAATTCTTCCGCTTCCCTAATGGTTATATACGACCTTATCAAATTTTCATTAAAAACGTGAAGTTGCCCAGATGAAGTGTTATTGATTTCACTGAAGAAAACAAGTTAATAAACAATGAATATCAGACAAGCTTGAAAAAGAGCTTCGACAACGTTTTCGTAAGAAAAACTCAGTCATGAATAGTTGACACGAACAATGTTTGGGAATTCCCGTGTATCGAATTCGTTTGTTTTAAATCAAGGACATCTTACTATGTATCGTGTTTAAAAACTTGTTTTTATTTAACCACATGTTCATGATCTTCAATGTTTATTAAATGTCCATGTAAGGACATAAAACGGTGATATTTAAATCGTATCAACCCACCAATTGTAGCCGAAGTGATAACTCGAATTGTGCGCAATATGTAACGCAAACATATTTCCAAATCCTGTTCTTTAATGTTGAACTGCACTTTTACGCCAATAAAGCCATGATATTTGAATAATGCATGTATATACGCTGTGTCATTTCACACTTATAATTGCACAATAGACGTTTCCTTTTGTAATGACTGTTAGGTTAAGCTTTGGTTAATTTAATATTATTAATTGTGTCGTTGTTTTCCTTTCCGACAAACAAATATATTTCAGAGATTCTATTCTAAAATTATCTCACAAATCTTTTGCATGTACATTAATACTATAGTTGACTTTGCTACATTCAGGTTTGAGGTGTTTTTAAGCTTTGATATTGTGCCTATAATACAACTAAGGAGTGCCACTTAAGAATAACGTATACATGTTTTACATATCTTGGTTGGCGTAGTTGGTGAAAATTCACTAATGTCAATTACGTCTGAACATAATAGCTACATGATTTAAATATACATAATTCGGTTTAACGAAATAAGTATAATACTAGACTTTTAACTTTTACCTCGCCGTATTGACTACCATGTATTTTATTCGTGTAATCGATGTTTTGATCTGATAGGATTCACATTTAATTCATCTTACAATTAAACTATGTATGAATTTGCAAGTCATTGGTTTATTAAAGCAAACTCAGTTTAATTTTAGAGGTAAGAGATGAACTAAGAAACTAAACGTTTACACAATATAATATAATATCACACATTATATTGTACACATATACGTATTCAATGATACAATGATAAAACTTACTCAAGTATGCACGCCCAATGGACATCGCTCGCTTTCTTATTATACTACACCAAAAGTAGGCACGAGGCTGGGGCTGTATCGGAGTATGTTTTACCGTCTTTCAGATCTTTCGATCGCACCATTTATATGGTCCGTTAACGTACATAGGACTATGTCCTGCGAGAAAGCTACTATTCAATGCCGAAGTCATATTTATATGTCAAAAATCTAAATAACGAGTTTTACACTCTGTAAAGTATCAATTCATTTGTTAGGATTAACGGTAAACATCGTGAAGCACATGTTTACATATATGTTTACTCGACGGTATTAGGTGCACACCAGGTAAATAGCCAACGTCAATATTAGGGTCATCTTTTGAGGTGCCCTTACCCATTTTCAATATTGTATTTATATTTGTAACATTTTTATTTTATTAATAACAAATTCATTCAATAGTGTTTGGTCAAATACAGTATGTCCGCTATTATCATTTTATGCAAGGTCACGTGTTTTTGAAAACAGAATATATGACCTTAATTAACGCGTATACGTATTTACAAGAGGTCTGTTGAAGACAAAACACATGTTAACACTTAAAATTTATGTTTGCAAACCGAATGTCAAGTGTTTTTTTTAAGTTAGTTTGGTATCTAAGCAAGGGGGTACTTATCACATTAAGTGATAGTTGTAGTAGGCGCTTATCTTCTTTGACAATTGTTCTGTTCAAACCGAATTTATCATTTAAGTGTTCGCTATATTAACATCCCCTATTTCATAGCGAGCACATCGAGTGTAATACGAAACGAATGACGATGATTGTAAAAACGAGTTTCCTGCATTCAGTAAGTTAAATAAAAAGTGTTGTCTTTAACAGAAATATTTATTTGCAATGCTTATACTTTAATATTTGAATTTTTTTTCGGCATATAACAGCGATATATGCCGTGGAAATCATAGGTTGCAATAATTTCTGTTATTGCATATGTTTAATCATATTGTTTATTTAGAGATTTAACATAATATTACATGTAATAATGTATAATAATAATAATATGTATTTTGTTTTTTATTAATAAACCTTCAGAAACATCAGGAGTGAAGACATTCTTTTTACCACTGCTACTTGCATAAGTGAAATCGACCAATAGTTATATAATCTTAGATACACAATATTACATCTCGTAGTTGTGTTGTCATAGACATTACATTGTGTAGAGTCTGGAAGAGTTTAATAAAATATGGTATGATATGACAACGAGTTTCAGATCTTTTTTATCACATGCTTTTAAACTAAATAAAATACATCTTAATTGACCAAACAAATGCTGATATATCTAAAAGTTGTTTACTATCGTGACGTCATTTCATGTTGACGCTTCATTTCACCAAAATAAAATCATGCGATTGGTTAGTTATTGATTCTGTAGCCAATGTTGTATTCCACATGTGTAATATAAAAAAACACGTAATGTCTGTATTGCATTGAAAACAAGGTATAGCATGTGATAAATATACTTTTTTTGTATTGCGTGCCCTCTGGGCGAGACCGTTTTTGATCCCCAGTGCATAATTTGAACAACATTTGGACCACTATCTGATTTTACATACCGAATGTATAAGCAGAGAGCTTTGTGGATATTTAAGCGTTTTTAAGTTATTTAATATATAGCTTCTAAAGTCCATGTGGACGGGGCGAGGCTTATTGACCCCATGTATAAAATTTGAATATATGTTATACATGATCCCTTTCTGATGTTACATACCTAATATCACATCTCTGAGACTTGTGGCTTTATTATTATTTTAGTAACTTAATATATAAGTATAGTAAATTAAAACGACCAACGGGGCATGCAAAGTTTTAAACAAAGAGGCATGATTTAAGCATATACAATGTTGCAAAAAGGTTTACTCATAAATTATTCCTTAGAAAGTTAGTGGCATTGTCACTTATGTTTACGAAGAGATGATGTCTGAGTGAAACATTTTAACATTTTAAATTGAAACTTGCCAAGTCAGCCACGCATGGTCCGTAGTTTTTAAACGTCAATTGTTTCCTAACCTAATAATATGCTTTAAATATCCAATTCGACATTCAAAACATTTAAATTTCAGCGTGATCACATTTATATGTTGATGGTAATTGTATGTAGGTTTTCTTTTATTTGTATAGTCAAATACTTAATGGAACACTCACGACCAACGTTTGAATACTTAAACCAGTCGTGGTGGTTTTAAACTCTCATCCATCGATCTATATTATTTTTACTGCGTCAATTTTAAAATTGTAGAGAAAGTTGTAAATTGTGTATTGGAATATATTATACTTTGAGCAAAAAGTAAATGGTGTATTGGAAACGACATCAATTTAATTTCAATTTCATTCGCTACATAGTTTCACATTCGAACGTCTTAACTTGGGCATGTTATACAAAAAAAAATAATGAATCAATATTGTTTTTGGAATTCGTTTACATGACTGAACGTAAAGCTAAGCTATACGACAGATGATAATAAGTGTTTTATTTTAGGGAAGGTTGTTAATAAGGTGAGAGAGTAAAAGCGAACAACTACCTGATACTTTTTTTCTAGCTCGAGTGAAATGATAAGTTCTATCATGTCACTCATGCTTTGGCGCGATAATTATTTTTGTATCGATCGATAAATAACCTCACTCCCTATAAACAGACCAATACAACTAATACAATATAATTATTTGATTGTTACCTAAGTAAGGTTGATAAGAATCCCCAAAAAGGTTTGATGAACGATTGGAAAAATTGAAACGTGATCGAATTATATTGACGTGAGTCATTTGTTATTCACTTACGCAGTATGTTCATGCTAATTTGACACTTGTCCAATAAGCCTTTGTAATCCATGTAAGATGGCACACAAAACATATACTAAGATCGACGTTTAACAGGTATTGTTATCTTATCTTAAGGTTTTACTTAATATTTAAGTTATTTAAATGAATAAACACGAATACAATATAACATATAGAAGTAGAATAAAGCCGTTCACGGCATTGTCAGATAACCGTTTCGTTTATTGGCAAAAACGGCAAAAGCATTGCCTTGGGTCATTTACAAAAAAATATAAAGATTATGGCCAAGACACAAAGACAAATATCATATATATACACACAGTCATACATACATAAATACATAAACATATTATATGACTAATTTTATAATACATACATCAAACAAGTATATTAAGAGTTCACACAGCAAGCAAAGCATCACGTAAAATCATAGCATTATGGCAATAGTTAGCAACGCCTCTGATTTTTCGTTTAGATCTAGATGACATGAAATTAATAAACATATTCGTAGACGGCGATAACAAGGAATACAATAAAAAACACTGTTTTTCGGTTAAGAAAAATTAACACGTTTCATTCGCAGATTATTGTAGATGGTATGTAAATGTTTACGTTGTTGTATTGTGCGTTCGACTAAAACACAATATATATTGTTAATGCAATAACAATGTGATATATTGGAGTTTAATACAGCATTTATTCTAAAAATGTATTTTGTAAATCATCCTTTTTGTTTTTGAACATTTTATGAAATCGTACAAAGCAATTTAACAAAACCCAATGCTATTATTAATTACAGCTCGCGTACATTACTCGTGCCATAGCTTTTAGACATGAATACATTTAAATACTGTTAGAATAAATATATAAGTTTCATTTCCCGAATCGACTTAAATAGAACGTATCCCAGTACATGTATTGTTAGTACATCAATATACTCGCGAAACACGTTTGCTATTATAACCGAACGGAAACAAGGAATGTCGTTACAAAAACAATCGGCGATGAAATTAATACTTGATTGGTATGCTCTAAATAAGATACACGATGACCGAGATCATCAATAATGGGACTTCTCCAACCCCATACTATACAATACGTCTCAGTAGAGTTGCAACTGCTCGTGGTCTATTCTGTAGCAAAAACAGACATTTAATGTAAATTCGATTTATATGTACTGCAGAACTTCGTGCATTACTATTACTTAAAATATAAAGATCGTCATTGTTACTCGTGTTGCGTATATATACACATTAAAAACGGAACTTTGTTATAAAAACGTACATACCATTCTGAACTTAAAATGGGCGAATTTGTTCAAAATAATGTTTCTTTCTATAATGCGAGGTATAGTTATGATTATTGTTTTATTTGCAACCGATTAATTTTCACAATTGTGTTACTTTAAATTCTCAAACAGTATGTAACTGATATTAGTATAAGTTAAACAATTACAGTAAATATACATTCACTTAATTTCGAAGGTTTAACAAATTAAATGATCCCGCTGCCTTATTTATCGCAAAAAAACTAGGCCAAAAGTGGGCTTTAACAGTAGCGCAGAAATATTTACGCGCTTATAACAGTTAAGAGTGTTATGTAAACAATGACTTGCTATAATGTTAGTGTTTGAGTTTTCAAAGTGTTCACCCATATACGTTTTTAACGTTTGTATATTATACATCAATGTGCGTCAAAACAGTTTATCCTGCGATCGATTAACAGTAAGTGCGGCGAAAAGCCGCAGAGAAAATAAAACACCAATAGATCTTACGGTTCATAAAGCAGCGTTTGACAAAAACACTTCCGCGTTTATGATAGAATAAGATACTACATCTTGCTGTGATGAAATTAATTTAAGAAATGTTTATAATATATTTAATTACTTTCATTTCAGTCATGCATATAATATTTTATATTTTTTTTAATGTAATTCTAGCGTAATGTGTATGTGATAGCGATACAAATAACACAATAACTCATCTATATTCTTATTAATTCGTAGTCTCAGTAGTTCAACTCTGGCAAAAAGTATCAATATACGAATGGTTATCATGTGATGCAGAGTGGACGTCATAAAGGATTCGTTATAACGGATTCGGACATAAAACTGCCCCAAAAGTCGTTTAATCCATATTTCTAATAACTGTCAATTTCGTGTCTCGTTCCAGGCAACCATAAGTGTGTGATTTTGCATTGCTACAATTAGGCAAACGAGCTGATGATTAATGGCCGGAAACACAGGTCTCTTCAAATATTTGTATCGATATTCAATGAAATATATTATCTAATTTGAGAATCGTAATCGGCTACGATTATAACATATGGTTTTTATGAGGGCAATTCAATTTTGTTCGAGCATTTTTGCACCATCAGTATAATTGGTAAAGTAAGCTTCAATTTATTAAAATCGCTTCCAGTACGGACGTTGTTTTGTGGTCGTAACGGTACTTAAATATATCCAAGCATAAATGCCAGTGTAATTTTGTAAAGCTTAATACTATCTTATGTAAATGTTTAATTTCATAAGTGTCACTCCTCCATTTATTTCGCCTGTTGGAATGAAATGACTACATCACACTATCCTAACGTAGATAATGTAGTTAGTTTCGAAAATTCATGTTTTATCATCAAGTTCTTTGTAAACGCAGTTTTGAATGAACGTATTATCTCTTACTTATTGAATTCTATCGACTTGACTTGAATTAAATGATAGTTTTAAACATGTAAGTCTTAAGGCCAATTGACTCCTTTCGTTTTGGACCTTATGCCCCCTCAATAACATCTATACATATCATATTCCGATTGTGTCAAGGGCAAATACTCAAATATCAGTAACTTGAAACTACTATGTTATCTGTAGATGTTATAGTCTCATGGCAATTATAGCCAATATTTCGCACATGTCATGTCAAACTCGCCCATATAGATCTTACTTTGCGAAGACCACTGCTGTCGCTCGCAATTTTTATATTGCGAAGACCACTGCTGTCGCTAGCACTTCTTACTCCGCGAAGACCACTGCTGTCACTCGCACTTCTTACTCCGCGAAGACCACTGCTGTCGCTAGCACTTCTTACTCCGCGAAGACCACTGCTGTCACTCGCACTTCTTGGTACCCTTTAAAGGCAGGGACCACATTTCGCGGAGACCGCTGCTGTCTCTCGCACTCCTTAGTCCCTTTGAACGCAGGGCAATTCTTGGTCCCTTGAACGCAGGGACCGCAGTTCTAGGACAAGGACACCTCTCTATCTACTGTACCCGACGAACTGTTTCTACTGAAATTCTTAGCGATGTTTGACGCGATAGGCCTCGGCTTCACAGAGCTCCCATTGCCCAAAGGTATGTATTATTGATAATGTTTGTAAATGATTTGTATATTTACATTGATAATGTGTTAAGGTAATAATAATTCTTTTATCTAACTTCAGTCTTGTCTATTTGTTGGCCCTTTTAAATAGTATTTTTAGTAAACTACTTAAACTTTCTATGACATTTTTAAAATGTAAAACTGTGGAGATAGTTGTTAAAGCCCTGTTTATGCAATAAATAAGGGCTTATATAATAGGTCAATATGCGTCAACAAAGTTTATCCTGCGATCGATTCACAGTTAGTGCGATGTAAAAGCCGCGCATACAAAAACAAACGCATGAATGCAACGCAAAAAAATAGTATACGGTATGCGGTGCATAAAGCATAGTTGGTCATATGCGACAAAACAATGTTTCTTGCACACACAGAGTACTAGAATAAATCATTTATTATACGCAAGTACTGCCAATGACAGAAATAAGACAACTGTGAGCAATACTTGTTATAATTAAGGCGACGACGATGACAATGACGATGATGATGATGATGATGATGATGATGATGATGATGATGATGATGATGATGATGATGATGACGACGACGACGACGACGACGGCGACGACGACGACGACGATGATAANTCACGTTTTCGCTTAGATATGTATGTACACGAAGTCTTCATGCTGGAATAATCAAATTGTTATCACTCAATTGGGTTTTTATGAACCCGTTAGATACAAGCATGCACGCATTAATCAGAACTCTCAACTGATTAGTGTTTGCTTTAATATACATGGATTTTCAATGTGTTGCATGTTTGCTGGATATAGATGTGCCTATTTGTAGGTAACGTATTTATTTTACATGTTCTTATGCGGATTTTCTTATGCGTTTTTTTGTTTGGTCGTAAGTACTACCCTTCTGCCTCAACATCATCAAAACGCTATTTTTATCCTAAATAGGTTTGATTACAAGTTAACTCTTAGCATAATATTAAACTGCCATGAAATCCTCCTCGGTAGTTGTGATATCTCGATTGTTCATGTTCTTCTCAGCGAAAACCGTACTGTGAATGTGTACTTACGTGTTGAAAGTAGTGTCCTGTATTTTATAGGCATTCGCTATTTGCTTTAAATAAAATAGACTAGCATATGTAAATATGCATTTCTTTCTTTACCATATTTTTGCAGTTTTAATACTCATCAATAATGGGCATAATATTTTGTTTATACACACACGCATGGCTTGATGATTTTATTTCGCTTCTACCTTATTTGTGTGCTGTGTATAGTGAGCAAATGAATATGTAATTTATTTAAATTATCTCAATCTGTTCATTTAACATCATATACATGATGAATGCATTTTTTTATATAAACGTTTACATTCACCCAGCGATATGTTAATACGATATTAAACCAAATTCTTAGACATACAGGTGTTTTTTAAGTTTAGTAGATCAAATGCCCTGCAAAGTATTCTGTAGCTAGTTCAACATATTTACTTTTCACGACTACGGTAATTTTGCAACGTTTGAGTTATGAGCAATTATTTCCCTGCATCGATTGTCCAACCTATGTTTAATTTCCGCACAGATAAGGCAACACATACTTAAATTAGGAAGTTTATCCAACAGTTTGCTGTGTTGAATTACAAAATTACTATAATATTTAATGAGTGTACCTATAACACGCCAGTTATGAGTAACACAAGCAATGCGGAAGTATTTTTAAAACATAATTAGTAGTATTGTGTCTGTGTCAGGCTTTTCACCGGGAACATGATAGTACAGACACAAATCATAAACGATTGTTCCAGCCTCGAGCTTGTAAAACAAGAACTTCAAAGGCAGATAACCTTTAACCGAAACAATAACTTGACAAAGTAACAACACAGGGTGAAAACATTTGTATACCTATGGTAAAACAATACTTATACTATTGACGTTTTCGCTTTAGCGCAGTACAGTCAAGATAACAGCATCCTTTTTAATAACAGTAAACTATTGCTCGAAAAAAATGCAAATTCCTAGAGACTGTATGATTCCGTCAAAGACTATTTTCAGCCTGGTTAGAAAGATAAATCATCTTTATTGTCCTAGTGAACATTAGAATACTGCCGTTTAAGTACATGATTACATTGCATTTTTTTTATCATCTTTAGCAAACACACTTATGGGCCTGATAAACTAATTGTTAGTTATGTTGTTCTTCCAATATAAACTTTATATCGTTCAAACCTGTACACAAGCAATGCCATTTATTATTAACGAATCTCCGAGCAGCCATGTCCCATCACTATCACTATATAAGCATTTTCTGCTCAGGGGTAATGTGCACAGCAATACATATGCACTTGAAAAATGTTATCACTGTTTTTCAAACACAGTGAAACACTCTTAAAGGAACTATTCTCCAATTAGGCATCTGTCATTGATATTGAAATATGCGTTTCGTGTAACTAATAACACAATTGTATCCACATTTCTGTTAAATTAAAAATATAATTTGAACATTAAAAGTGTATACTGCACACTTGTGGAAGCACGTTATCGTGAAGTTATGCATAACACAGTATGAAATCAAAATTATTGTGTACAACACAACACCAAGTAGTCCGTGAACGTGAATCTTTTTAAAACTTATATGTCAAAACGATGATTTTCTGTCATAAAATATTCGCCTTGTGCTTTGTCCATGGCCAAATTTAATAAATAATCGCTTTAGGGCAATTTAATCCCTCTTGCTTAACATTATCAATGTTTTTTTTTTAAACTCCCAAACACGTTCATTAGCGGATAAACTAACGAAAAACTAACGTCGAGTTTATCAAAAATGCAGGACTAGTGAAACTTCGGTAACATCATCAGGAGAGAGATTCGTGTCAAATATCCGTTGTTATCAAACCTTTAAATACATTACACGTCCGTTTGTTTAACGCAATCACATAATGAAGTCCTTCACTATTTCTTATCGACAAAAGGACATTGCTTTGACAACACTTCCCTTTAGATAATCGATTAGATCAATTGTGAATCGCATTAATAGCTAAACCATCTATATATCCTAGTGCGCAGCATTAGTTTAGATAGGCATTTCATTCAGAGCCTAAACCCGATTACGTGCTCCACAGATTAATGAGCAGCGACAAGGGTACTCATAACACGGCTTCAGCGGCTGCGTTAACGACGTGTTAACGGAGTATGTAATTTAAAATCATTTCTATCTAAACGTTATTGAATAAATGTCTGTGAATTACATTGAATTTTTAAAATGAAACGAATGGAAAATTATGTAAAGGTAATTGATTAATATATGCTGTTCTTATAATACCGATATGATTAAATGTGTTTGAAGCATGTTTAACATAATATACATCAATATACAAACCGGAAACCATTTAAAATATAGTTCATTGATAAAATATATTTGTACATGTATATGAAATTTAAATGTATTAATATTATATTGATATAGAGCCATGCGAAATATTAATGCAGTTTGTATTTACCATACAACTATATAAAAACACTATACTGAAATTTGTAGATTGAATGTACCTATATTTAAACATGATCCATATATTGTTTGGTAGATACCATGCAACTATAAAACATAAAAATAAACAATCACAATGAATCGTATCATTCACTTATATACATCAATTAATCATATATTTGATAGATACCACACCGCTATATAACTGTAAAATTATCATATAATCAAACACACAATTTACTTTATCTTTACGCAATTAAGGCTATTCCATTGTGGTACCCCGGGATTAATATGAAGATGTTTTAAATGAAATATAAAATGAACGATTCAGCTCGCACTGTGAGATGTTAAAATTATGAACCTATGTTTTACATCTGCATATAATTCTAAAGATTAAATATAATCTATGTAATTTTTACAGTAACCGGTACGAGGTTTATAGCAATCGCTTCTTATCTACACTGAATGGCACTTCTAACGTAATAATTACATTTTATATAATTTGTTGATAATGTATCTACGGGTTTCGTCAAAATTTGGCATATAAACACATAAAACATATTTTCATATCTCCTAAAAATTCACAAAAAGTCACAAAAATGACACAATCAAAAATTATTTATTTTCAGTGAAAATCATAAAACGGTTTGTCTCAATTAAACTCACCATAATTATACAATTATCCTTTGCTGGTTGCTCAGTTTGGTTTATGTCAACACCTTTTTCTTATGACAGATTGAAACATTTTACTTATCAAGAATCAATAATATAAGTTAATGCCAATGGGATGTTAATCCTTAATCTACACGGTGTAAAGGGTCGTGTCTTTACATCGATGTACAACTCGTCACAAACATGTTTAATAACAATTGAAAGAGTGTCTTTTATGGCAGAGCAAATGTCTTCATTCCAGTCTGTGTTCTAGTAGTGGAGATATGCATGCGCAGCGTTACAGTGCGTTCCGTTTATCAATTAAACCTTCGTTCAAGCATTCGTGCCAAAGCAAACATTATCGTAGACAAAAACGCGACCATTAATCGGTTTTTAATGTCTTCAAATATAAGATATATATGACCATGCTTGTGTAACATTAAGGTAAATACAAATTAAACATATCCAATGTGCCATCATTTAACAGTTTTAAGTAGCTCATCTACAGTTAATAAAAGAAGGACATTCCAGTGAAATGAAACTGGAGTGGGTATACTTTAATTTATACGCACGCTATTATAAAACATAAAGCGTGGTGTTATCACTGTTATGTATTTTAAACAAAATTGGATTGATTATAAATACTCATTTTAAACTAGTCAGTTTTATTATTTTGAAATATTTTTTAATTTTTTATATTTATAAGATAATATATTATCGGACATGTAACAGCCATTGTGGCTCATCATAAGGCTCATAACGATGATTTGGAAATCTTGTCAAAAAGAAAAAACTCAGCTGATACATGCGTCTACATGCATTTACTTATTTTATTGTGCTTCGATTAGTTGTAGTGCATATTAAACAATAAATAGTTAAATTACAATACAGTGTTATGCATATTCTTAAATTTTGTTAAAGTTTGATAACATTACTTAAACTAACTCATTCGCACATGAGTTTGGCGATTATTTATGGGTTATGTGTGGTTTAGGCTGGCTATCAAAGCGGTTTAAATCCTGAATGCTATACATTGCATACATGGCGTTGATTACAGATTTTAGTGAATACCCCCCCCCCTCACCCACCCGAAAAACAATATAATGATTACATCCAACAATATATTTCATGATCATATTTTAATAAAATACAACGCCTTACCTCCGGAAAGATGGCTTCATCTTGTTTTTCGAGGATGAATAAAAATATGGCCACATGTTTTTGTGCGATTGTGTTGTGTAGCCTTTAAGATTTGCATATACAATAGATCTTAATAGAATTGCAACAGTTTGTGAGTGTATTATCGCTAGTTAAGACGTTAAGAAATTCAACATTAATACAATTTCGATGTACTACATGACTTCTTATATTTCATATATCTCTGTCTCTAATAACATCAACCGGAATTCAAAATTCAACAAATATAACTAATTCTATAACTATAACTATAGCCCCTATAACGCTCAACATAAACGGAAAATAAACCGAAATGTCGTAAAATATTTCGTCAAATATAGTTAACACATAGACAATCAGTGTTTCTTATAGCAATAGCGAAAATGTCATAGCTAGATGTGTTGTTGTTCTTGTAACATAGATTTAACAAAATATAAAATGCTCTTTTTCATTTTAGTGTGGCACAATATATTCCATTTTAATTTCCCGCAACGATATCTGTTCATACGACACGCGAACACTAAAATGGGACATGAACATGTGTTGAATATATTCTGGAATCCTATTTAATACATTAAAAAACATAATAATTCATTTAAAATGAAAATTCACGTTAGAATTGTAATTTGGGAGCTGTTATTGTGAAACATCATCTTGGTGTTCATTCCGTTTTAATTATACATAAAAATATGTCATTCATCATGCTTATTTTTCAACCGTTATACAATATCATAAGCAGTTTTACACACAGTTTAAACAAATTGAACCAACTTAATACAGTATCAATACATTTAAATAGCATGGGGCAGATTTAGAATCATAGATTTAATTCATCACGTCTTCTGACATGCTGTATTTTATTAAACTATCGCGAAGATACGGGTATAAGAAGTCATTGTGCTGACATTATCAAAGTTTCATCACTCAATAGGTTTTCTAGTTCGAGACACGTTCGGTACACGCATGAACGCATGAATCAGTACTCTAAAGGGTTGATTGTTGATTTTAATAAACATGAAATATTCATGCATATATTATTTAAAAACATTACGGTTAAACGTGTTATTGTTTTAATTACTTTAAATGCGCAAGGGTACGTTTTCTTGATATGAATTTGCCTTTTTGGAGCTTACGTAAGTTTTTTATACATTTGTGTATGCGTATTTTTGGTCGTGTGTATCATTATTCTAAATCAATATCCACAAAGACGCTATGTTTATAACAAATATTGCAATAATAAGTTAATTCTTAACATAAAATTGATTATGCCAGATTAAGCTTATATTTAATTATGTTAGAGAAAGATGGTTTAATCTCGTGTAGATGATAAACCCAATCGGAGACATAACGAAATACCTTTTGTGTAAGATTTTGATTAAATGGTGTGTACCATGAAATTTTCCTCGGTATTTGCAATACTTCAATTGTTCATTTTCTTCTCAGCTCTAACCGTAATATGAATGTTTTCTGTCGTGTTGTAGGCATTGTTTTGTATTAGATAGGTATTCGCTATTTGCTTTTAAATAAATATCGGGTGTAAACACGATTTTGTTTCCCTGAAAATGTTTCTCAAGATTTTTGAAACTCCTTATATTGAATATTATATTGTGTTCGTACAAACACGCAAACCTCGAATGATATTAACTTGCTACTACGTAATTATGTTGCTTTGTATTGTGATAAAAAATGCAGTTTTATGGAATGTTCTGCATATTTTCATTTGACAAAGTGTACATGCTAAATAAATGTTTGCTCGATAAACTTTTTAACTTTTAAATTCCCCCAGCAATTTGTTACTTACAAATGATTTTTTGTTTAAGGTTCAGTAGATCAATTGCTTCCCAAAGTAGTTATGAACTGAGATTACAAAAATCCGTTTGAAGACAGATACAGTACAGCAAACGCGGAACCAACAAAGTCCGCGGCTTCGCCACGGACAGAATTTTGAGTACTCGACGGCCAGGCGCGTACTTACGCGGCGTATCGCCGCGAGCCTCGGCATCGATCCGCGCAACGAGGCCGAGTCTGTATTTACCTCGCGTACTTTCGCGGAATAAATCCGCAGCAGACATACGCGGCGGATCGAGTGCAAAAAATATACACCTACATGTACATGTACATGTACATTTGTAGCGCAGAAACCTATATTTACGCTGAAGCAATTACATTTGTCGGTGTTTAATTGCTTTTAATTGATTCTGTGATTAAACTAATTAAAAACTAATAGTAGTTGCAGATTAACAGTTTGATATTTTGAGTATTTATTTTTTCGGATTAATGAATGCAACACTGTGTGGAGCAATTACATTTGTCGGTTGTTTAATTGCTTTCACGAGAGGGCTTTTGTTTGCAGTTGCAGATTCACAGTTTGATATGTTGATATATATTATTATGCATTTAAACATTGGCGGCAAAAATGCAATTGAAAACGTTACAGACAAAGATAAATTAAATAAGTAATTCAGACAATTTAGTTACATGCAAACGCACCGTTAATTGTTAACAGAATTTCACTTTCATTTTCGCAAGGTTTTCATAAAGTCCCCGGGAAGCACGTTTTTTACATTAATGTGCGTATGACGCGATTAAACGTGCTATGTATCGTATTGCATTCTTTATTTTCTTTTACTCAAAACTTAAATATCCTGACATATTTAATTTAGTGCGGCTTTAATTATTAATGTTTTAACTTCGCGTTCTCAATCTCTCAAATTATGAAGTTACCATCAATACTTTTGCTGCAGTGCCCAGGTTAAATCTCCGAATGATCAGGAAACCTGTAGTACGCCTTAGTGTATAGCAGTCTGAATACGATTGTAGGCACCACTTTCGTTTTGTCATCAGTTTGGTTGCGTTCATGTATAAAATGATTATTATAAAATTAATACAATTGAGAATTATTTTTCAGACATCATGATGTACATGAAACAAAACAACCAAACTAGGCAAGGTAAGTGATTGTTGATGCACGTTTTTGAGGTATAATATGTGTTGCTTTGCTTACTACTTTTACTTTATCTTATTTTCTTTTTAAAATTTAATCTAATACATCATGCTACTTCTTACTTTGCCTCTACTGCTACTTCCACTAAACTACACACACGAATACAGCACAAATACCAAATAAAGTATAACAATCGTTTTTTTTTTAAACAACACACACAACATTTTGTTTGATCTGCAAGGGTGAGATTGACCTTTGATATAAGCCGCTGCGTACGTACCCACGGTAAGGATTAACAATTTGTGTCCTTATAAATGATAATTGCGACATAATAACCTGCTTAAGTATTGTTATGTTGATGTTGGTTTCGTTTCAATTATAATTATGATGATGATGATAATGATGTTTATGAGTTTATGGCGATGAACAAAGTTATAAAGTTGCAATTCATATAATCAGAAATAACGTAGTTGTACAAAAAAATACCGAAGTGCTCACTTATTTTTCTTTTTATTACTATTGCTATTATTTTATCACATTTAAAAAAGGGAGATACATAGGGGAAAATACAAGGTTAATTTATGACATCTTGCACTATACTGAAGAAAATGAGATCCCGGGTTTACTTCTCCTAATAGACTTTGAAAAGGCGTTCGATTCATTGTCGTGGTCCTTATTCATAAATAAAATACATTTTCGTTTTTTAATTTTGGTCCAGACATATAAAGCGCTGGTTTCAGATTTTATATAAAGATTCTACGTCGGCTGTTTCTCAGTGTGGTTACTTATTTAAAAAACATCCATATTGAAAGGGGCTGCAGACAAGGAGATCTCCTCTGATGTTTCCTTTATGATCCTCTGCGCTGAAGTTTTGTCACTTGCATTGAGAGATAACAAGAATATAAAAGGTATTACACTACATGGAATTGAACATAAATTGTCCCAGTTTGCGGACGATACTTCTATTTTATTAGACAGTACTGATCAATCATTAATTAAAACACTTAATGTTATACAAGATTTTTCAAATATTTCAGGTCCTTATGTTAATTTTGATAAAACAAATGTTGTATGGATAGGCAAGAAAAATATAGTTCTTATACCATGAAATTACAATGGAAATTAAACTGGATGCAAAACAGCTTTAAAATGCCTGGAATACATTTCCATGTTGACAGGTCAAAAATATTTCAAATAAATTACAATGAAAAAATTAATTGCAGTTATCATTATACTTTAAATATGTCTGACAGAATTTCAAACCCTTTTTGGGTAGATGTTTAAAAAGCCTCTAATTTTATTGTAGTAAATTGGAAGTAAAAGCAGAAGAATTATTGTATTATCCACTATTTTATCATCCAAATATATTAATATAGGAAATTAAAGTTTTAAGTTAAAGTCATTGTTTGATGCTGGAATTCACTGTATAGGTGATATATTAACAAATGGAAGCTTTATTGCTGTTTATGAATTAAAAAAAATGTACAATTTAAAAATAAATTGTACTTATTATATAGGGGTGAAAAGAGCAATAGATAAATTTCGGAAACAATCAAACCTTCTATGCCCCCATTATTACAACTAATATTAAAAAAGGAATCTGGAGCAAAAAGACTATACACAATTTTAAATAAAAACAATGAGCAACCTTTATTCAAAGCAAAATGGGGTATAAAACTCAATACTATAGTTAATGAAAATGAATGGAACTGCATTTTTTTATAACAAATGATGTAAACATACAATAGTTCCAATACAGAATAATTCATAGGATACTTGGAACAAATAGTCTTTTGAAGAAAATGAAAATAACTGATGGTCTGTTATGTACCTTTTGGAAACAAAGTGAGAATAATTTAGAACGTTTATTCTGGGAACGTCCGATATCTTAAGTAATTATTGATGAAATATTACCAGGTCAATCTTTTCCTTTCATTAATAGGATAATTTTTCTCCTAGGATATTTGACAAAGTCGCTAGTGCTATAAATAATGTTATTTTGTTTATTAAGCAATACTTATACAAATGTATTATACAAATGTAAAATAAATAAATGCATTCCAAGCATAGCTGGAGCCAAAAAATACATAAAGTATGACTTTGATAACTTGAAACAAATATCAATTTTAAAAACTAATTTGGAATCTTTTGATATTGAATGGGAACTATTAAATGTCAACTTATTGTTGTAGTTTCTTTAAACACTACTATATAATACTTATACGCACCTAGTAATGTTTGTATCTATGTATGCCTATTTTCATCTGATAGTACAATTTAAACATCCATGTTGGTCTATACATACTGGATATGTCTCTTTTTTTTCTTCTATATTCCTTAAACAAATTCAACACAAAATTACATGCATTAGATAGTCTAGAATTTAGATAGCTAATCTAAGATGTGTTGCATATGTTATTTTGTTCATTTCTGATTGCATAATATGATTGTGTTATTGTTCATAATTGTATATGTATGTGTTTGCAATCTCGAAATAAAATGTGTTGGCAATTTTTTTATCACATGTATTTACTGAAGCAGAACGTATTTGAAGTAGGATGAGAAAACAAAACACTAACATTGCTTAAAGAACTGTGTTTCCTTAGAACCGGGCGATTCCTGGTTCAATTCCAATATTGAGCTTGCTTTGCTCGGATACGTTAAGTAAGTTTTGGTACTAATGAATGTGTGTATATAGTTTTTTTTTAATATGTAAACAGATGATAAAACATAAATTGAACATCATGTATAAAGGTTAATTATAAATAAGGTAAGCATGCCTCGTTCGGTCATTTCCCGTAAAGCATGTGCTGTAAAACTTGACATGTTATGCGTGTAATATTATCTAACTTGGTACATTTTATCAGGTAAAGGGTGTTGTCAGTAAAAGATACTTACCTTAAAAGAACAATTTTATCTCATCAGGTAAATTTGGTTTCATTAAAAAAAACTGTGCACACGTATGACATATTTTCATTGCAGATAAGCTTTATCTGGTGAACTGTATCGTCATTATTGTCACGTTGATGCTGTTTGCTTCACCAGGTAAGGTCTTTCTTTAACTTGCTTCAATTGCATTTAAATAAAAAAAAAATCGGATAATTCTTGTTTCTTTTTCTAATTTAAGTGCACCTCACATTGACCCGAATGGCTCAAAATGCAATGTCAGGCTAAGTCTGCATATAATTCAATCAAACACACTCAAATTCATCGCCATATACATATATCAAAAGTCAGTGAGCGGAAACAGCTGTTCTATTTGAAGTATCTTTTACAGACCTTCTTCTGATCAGCTCAAACAACAATTGCAAGTTTGCTATCTATGAAAGCGTTTCATTTCCAAAATTTGAATATTGGTGAATGGAAACTTAAAATGTATAACCCAAAACGAACTGTTTGACGCCCAACCTATCCGATATGCCTCAACCTAATAACTTCGTTGAAAACATGGTAAGCTACAAATAAATATTTAAAAAAAAAAAACATGCATTTACTAGAGCATTTCCACGAATAAGATTAAAATTGATCTTAAATCTTCGAAAGTTAAAACAAAAACAAACGACCATAAGGATTATGTATATAAAAGTATTCCTGCTTTAAACAGTTACCGTAACAAGAAGTTACATTTTTAACATATTCATAATCTAAAGTAGATCATATGACCATTATACTCTAATACCAGGATATGTATATGCCGAAAAAAAACACTATTACACTTAACTGAGATTTTCAGCGATTAACAATGTTGCAGTTGCAATCTTCAATTTATTATTTTCCGCCAATGGTATTTAGTTTAACAGGAATTACACACTTGTTCAAATAAGATTTCAAAAACACTGATAATATCGGGCTAACTATTGCGGCTAAACCTTTTTTGCATCATTTAAAGAAAAGTCCGTATAAAAAATGTCGGCTAAAATACATACAATAGAAGTAAATGAAAAGAAATACAATTGAATAAATGATACAATTGTTCTTTTTGCAATTACTCTTCAATTTGGGTAATATATTATATAAATCTTAATGAGTGTACTTTTTTAGTATATTTTAATTCGCCGAAACGCATTTTTTTATATCTGAATGATGATATGAGTAAAAAAGGATCGTTTGCGGAAAGTTGTTGTGAACAAGCATACACAAGTAATCATTCTTAAGGGTCGTCAAGATGTATTAAAAGCATGAACATGTTACTGTATGCATTTTTGATCTGTCAGTATTCATAGAATGACCAAGCAATTTTAAAACGTATTTATTCAGTGAATTTCCACTTAAAAGGAAAACGCATATACTCGGGACCAAATATGACAATCAAAGCGCTGAAGGCACTGAAGTTCTTCGCTATTGCATACTGTTAGACGCAACTCAGTTTTCAAAATTATGTTATATCTTTTTATATTGCAAAGTTTGAAATGAAAACAACCCATTCAAATTTATAAAGAGTGTGTCTTAAAGCACAGGTCGAGAAGTGTGTGCACTGTTTATTCATATTTATGTTGTAGAGATAACTTAGACAAAATGTGCGCATTGCATCGGCTTATCAGTTTGCACAGGCTAATCTTATTTGACATGCATTAAGCCCCGTTTTCCCTGAAAGCAGCCAATATGTACAGATTTCAATGATAAACTGGCCAATGTCTTCGCACAAGCTGTTAAACACTCGACTGGCCTATGTCGTCGCACAAGCTGTGAAACACTATTGATTACATACACACTCGATAAACTGCTAAGTGATTTAAATGTAAACAGCGGGTTTAAAGAGAAGAAGATCCGCAAGACACACTGGCTGCCTGCAGTGTACCAGTATAAACAGGCAGATGCGGTGATTATCGTTCCTGGCGTAGTAGAGCAGACGGTCCTAGCGTATGGCATGTACGTAATTCGTCGTCTGAATAATTTTACTGCAGGTAGTGCTGTCGCTCATGCAAAGCGTGCGCTCTCATTGGCCAATATCGATTGTCCAATACAACGACGCTCCGTCTAGCGTAGTTAAGAAGCACACTGGCTTGCAAAACTCCCTCTACATAAGTTGTCCGCTAGCGCGAACAACTAAACACGACACTACACATGTATAACGCCTGTGTCATTGCCTTGAAACGTTCTATGCTGAACACATTCCGAGTTTAATGATAACGGGCAACGTCACATGATGATTCTGAGATTACCATGTATAGACTAAAACTCCTTTATCAACAGCGTCTATACCATTACGTTAAAAGTTTCCTACGTATTCACGTGTTTTAAAATGAAATAAGAACTGTTACCGTACGTTAGGAATGCATTCCATGATTTGTTTTGACCTCGTTGCTGACTAAGAGCTGTTGAAAGAAGTACAAACGCTATATCTCGACAAAGAGCGTTGTCGTTGTTCATCATTCTTTATCAAGGACTGGAGAATAAAGATTATGTATGCACTTTCACCATAGATCGTTTGAGCACATATGAATTTAAATAATCATTTTTACCTGCATTATGCTCTTAACAATCGTTATTTTGTTCACATTTACCATTTGAGTTGAGGCAAGTGTTCTTACAGAATATTACATCTGAAATATTTGACCATGATGTAAAACAGTTCAGTTTTTTTTTTTGTTATATCAAAAAAGCTGACACAAAACATATAACAATTCTTTTCGTATTCAATGCAATGTGCATAACATAATTTTCCAGTTCAGAGCCTTGAACCATGGTTCACACACCCGTCTGCTGGAGACAAATCTAGATCATGCTCTGAGAACATCCCAGCATCTTCTAGCATATACCGCGTAGCATTGTCTGACTCGACCGGCTATAACGTTACAATCCAGAGTCAAATTCCATCCGATCCTCCATTTCAATTAGAGAAGAATGGTTTAGACTGGACGTTGAAGAGTCCTGCGTATGGTAATATCGACCGGGAAACTACAACCAATTTTACATTTGTGTTCAAGTAGGTAACTTACAATTGTGTTATCGAATTAAATTGAGTTGTCTATACTTTTTGATATTTGGCGATTGGGTGGAGGTAGTAAACCGGTAATTCTTTAGACCTATCGGTATAGAAGAGGTATTTTCTTTTTAAGTTCTTGACACAATTTTTGTTTCAATCATGGTTTGCTCTTTGTATCAATATTATTTTGAACAAGCCAAACCTTTTTTATGAATATGCACTTATTTCTATTTAAAGTGTATCACAGTAAAAATGAAAAGAAGTGCTTGATGCTTTATTGAATGAGATATATGTGGAACAAGATAATGAATAATTCATTAGTTTTAATTATAAAATAAGTATAAGCATTATTTTGTCCCTTTTTATCATTATGGATAGTTTTGAAAGATCAGTATAGTATAACAAATAACAGGTTTCAGAGGAACCCCTTGTTCAAAAAACGTATTGGTCTGTGTGTTTAGCAAGGGGGTCGTTTTGCAAGAACTAGAACAAATAACACTATTATAATATAATTATTATTTAAGTATTTATAATTGTTAGCACTTCTTAAAGCAATGTGCGTTATTTAATACAAATACCGTCGCATTTACAAATCACAGCGCAACAAATGGTATGTCATCAGTTCCGAGCGAAATCTTGACGCTGATAGTAACAGACATAAACGACAACAACCCTCAGTTTAGAAACGATTCCTACGAGCTTACTATATACAATTCAATGCCTGCAGGTAGGCTATTATTGTTTGCTTTTTATTTATGCGTTTGAACTATGGGTTGCTTGTTTGGGCGTAATAATGGTACTATGTTGCCTTAATCGCTTGAAGATACGAATTATTAACGCGGTGATTTCAGTCAGCATTTCAACAGAAATATGCATACAACCAGTTAAATTTCTCGTACAATCGTATATGTTTTCACATATGTTTAAGCTATCCAGTTTGTAACAGCAGGGTATATATTAGCTGTACGTAGTTTTCCTTCACATATTATGTTTGTACACGTACACTTTTTGTGTTTTATATTTATATAGGCATGCAAATAATACCAATGTGGATATTACATATCCATACTATAAAACATTGACCGTTATGCGTATCCGCCGGACCAATATGATCGTATCTGCGCTGAGCCGATTTTCTGAATCTGGAAATAATCCGCTCGCGCAACAACAACTATACGAATGATGCCCACAATCAGTCGTGCGCAACGTTGATAAATATAATTAAGCCACATATCAACAAAAACTCGAAAATAATACTAATTTAAACGTAGATCATAATTGGAATACTGCAAATATTGATTACTTCTGAAACTGTAGATTAGATGTTTTAGCTTCAAAAGGACTCATCAAACTAAATTAAATAAACGAACCGCTCTCTCAAGGACAACTTTACCCCAAAGCTAATTTCTATAAAATATACAACGATATGCCGTTCTATTTTCTGTTATTCCATCAATTAATGATAATTTAGTTTTAGCCATACTGGCTTTTTGAAACGTTTGTATCGAATACTAACTATTCTTACAAAATAACACGAATTACGAAATCAAATAACTGGCCTAGACGATTATTTGTATTCCTGCTGAAATTTCCAAGCATGCATGACAAACATTTATAATTGTTTTCTAAGAGTGTACTGTTTAAAAAAACAACAACAAACGCGTCAGAATGGTTATCCTGAAAGTCCAGACAGTCCAGCTAAAACTGGTGTTTTCGTCACACGATGTACGCCATAAATTGCGTAATGATATAAATCCAGATGAACATGCGGACAACTGGTTTGGTAATAAATTTAATTGAGCAACAAAATATGAGTATATCTATTATAAACGATTACATATGGCAGAGCTGGGCCGGGCGTCTTTAATCGGCCTTATAATCACCCTCGAGCAGTTATATCGGCAGCCGGCCGATTATAGACCCCCGGCCCAAGTCTGCCGTATGTTATTGTTTAATGAAAAGTAAATGCTTAACTTTAAAGCTTTCACATGATTGTATGTTCCATCAAACATATTTTCTTGACATATCATGGTAAATCCTTCTTTTATACCAAAATATGATACATTTCATTATTTTACCTCACGTAACTTTCCCATCTTAAATTTGTATATACTCTTTCATGTATAAGTTGTATGTACCAAGACGTTGGAACGTAATATATCTTAATGATCCTTAACTTTTTAAAAATATCCTGCGTTTGAAAAAAAACACATTGTAACACGGGTTTCCGAAAATTCCATCCAAGCTAACAATCGGTAGGCGATAATTTAATGAATATAAACATAAACGTTGATGGACGTTTGATTTAATATTAAATATGCACGTCCGATGTGTGTGTTATTTCAAAGTACAGCATCTAAGCTCGTTATAAGAAAATAAATATCTCTAATTTCTGTTTGGGGTATAGTAAATATTTCCTCCTTTGGCCTTGGTAGACATCATTATCACTGGGTGTAATATTTAATATACCGATCAACTGATTATGATATGTATATTATATACTTTGCCTATGTTCAACATGTTATTTATGAGTTTGTAAATACATTCTATACAATATCTCCGTATTTGTTTGCAGGAACCATATCATTGACAATACAAGCAACTGATGCAGATGAATCGCCAACGATCACATATTCAATAACAGGTAGTAGATGGTGTAGATGTTGTGCAGGTTGAACAGGTACGGTGTACAATTGTACCAAAATGCCTTGTGTATAATGAAACATTTTACAAATATGCCCGTAATATACATGTTATATATATATATGATCGCTTTTCAAACATTTGCCACTTTGCCACTGTTCGGGTGTACTTGTCGACAAAAATAAAGTTTTGATAAGTAATACCACACATTCACAAACAATGACTGGTTTTGCTTTATGTACAGTAAAGGTATGCGTGTTGGACATTATTGTATGGCATTCTGATAGTGCAACAATATCAAATAATATTCTAGCTGAATGGCAGCTCAAGTAATAAGAATACAACGATACCCGTTTTTAACAAAGCCAATTAAATTCACATACCTGCATACAGCTGCTACATGTGTTAGTATTTTGTTCTCCGATTATATTTCATTAAGATTAATGCACCATGGTTCTAGTACTTTCAAAGTCCATTCTGGCTGATTATTTAATTCGTATATAAGAATAATGCAATTCAATAAAACAGTGTCAGGAGAGCAAATGTTATAAGTCTTTAAATCAAGCAAGGTAAACTAGTGCCATATAATACGGAAGAATTCCTACAACACGACATACAACTGTAAAATCATTATTGCTGAGGAAACCGCCTTGCAACGGTCAAAAAAATAAAAGCTTCAGGGTTTTAAGGCGGTTGCATGGCGCGCCTAACTTTACACATAGCAAAAAAATAAGCACTGACACATACGTGTAAACTAAACTCTCATAGCATTATTTGTCAAATTAAACAAGCAATACAAATACGAACTGTAATTTTGATTTAATTGCAATTTCATTACTGAATGGTTTAATATGCACCAGACCTTAAATTAGTAAAATGATTTGCTTCAGCGGGAGACGCCAACAAAACGTTTGCTATAAACCCAAACACCGGCCAGCTTAATCTGACCACGCCTAGCAATCTCAACGCGAACACCAAACCCACATTTAATCTAACCGTACTTGCCAGTGACGGAACAAATGGTAACTGCACAACAGTGATTATACACGTTGTAGGTATGTTAAATAATTATTGTTTACGTATTTATGTTATATTGGTTAAGACGTATAATCTTTCTTCAAATGCGTGTTTGACATGACAGTGTTAACATTAATTATGTATATTATGAAGTCAGTTAATAAAAGTTCGTATGTGCGTTTTGAAACATATTGGTATGTAAAGTATGTATTATATAATAGTGAAGCGTTCATGTTTTCAGTATTTCGACGTTATTTTTCAATATTTAATGCATTGAGAATTTTTAACTCGGTCAAGTTATATGGTTTAAACGTTTGACTTAGCAATATGACATAGGCCTTAAAATAACCACAAACTTAGGTATGGACCTTTCATACAATCATGGCCTCATAATTCCCCTGGTCGGGGGCATGGATGATTGTCCCCTTAAGGTCTACATGCATTTATTACCTTTTTCAATCCACATTACTGCAGAGGATCTGTGTATTCCGTCGCCGTGTGCTAACGGAACGTGCAGTAGAAACCACACTAACTACACGTGTAGATGTAACTCGGGATGGCTAGGAGACAGGTGTCAGACAGGTACGGTAGATGTTGTCGTCTGCATACTGTTTACAGTATATTTGTATCATCTTCTATTAATCCTCTTGCTAAGCAAAAATGGCTTTGTAATAAACACGCATAGTTCTATATGTGCTCGAAGAGGCTTTTTATATAAGAATAATTTATAACAAGTATTGTACAAGTTGAAGCTTTATTATTTATTTTAGACAACTATTTCTTATAAAAACATACGCGTAGTTTACAATAAATCTCGAATAGGCATTACTTGTATGTAGATTTATTTAAACCAATACCTTCCAAATACCATACCGAAAGTAATGTTAGTAGCGTGTCTCTTTTGCTATACATATAATCTGCTGTACAAACTCAAATAATAAGTCACTTGTTATTCGTACAGAAATATTATGGAATGTGATTTAGTTGGAATATATTCATTAACTTTACCTCATGACAATTTAGCACAGATATTATGCCTAATTACAATGAAGACTATCTTGATTGACGTTTGAATTTGTGATATGACCATGTCGATAATTCTTGATATACTGACTATGTTACTGACCATTGAATCGCTTTCTGTTTTCATGCTTAATGTTTTATCATGTATTATGTTACTTATAGGCCCGTTTGGGCCGGTTGCATGCCTTTTTGTATTTGTCTGTTGTCATTTCTATATTTTTTTGCACATGTCACTTTAATAAAATATTTACTTACTTACTTACTTACTTACTTATATTCAGCGGATCCCTGTTTGTCTGCTCCGTGCGTCAACGGTACTTGTCATGGAAACGGAACAGGTTTCATGTGTTCATGCAACGTTGGGTGGTTTGGCGAAACGTGTAACGAAGGTACTAGACGTGTGTTTTATGAAAATAAGCTTTGAAATTTTGATATATGTGTAAAGTTTTCTAAGCAAACATTTGCAAATCACGTTTTCCTATGGCATTAACAATATATTTGACGCCGTATATGATATCACAAAAAAATGCTGGTGTAAAACAGGTTTATGTCAGATATAAATTGTAATAAAATATATTTTACAACTACACTACAACGTGTTTTTTCCCGCTATGATAACGGATGAAGGTGATATATTGTTGTTTTCCCTGTCCGCGTGTGTGTTTGTGTTTGTGTGCGTGTTTGCGCGTGTGAATTTCTATGTATATTTCTGTGTATGTTTGTGAGAGACTTTTCTTGTGCTGCGTATTTATTTGTCTTGCATTACTTGATTTCGAAATGTACACACATAATCATCATTTCAAGTCTACGTTTCTTGTGCAACTACCATTTCAGTCGCTTCAAGGTAAAGGTCGCAGTTGACGCTTGCAGATATCCCATCGTTATAGTAGATTTTAATGTCCGGCTGATACATTAATCGTCCATTATTCAATTTCGATATTCAATTGCACAACGGATACTGATAGAACGACAATGTATCACGTTCACTGATCACAAACTTAAACGCAAAGGTCACGGTAGATAATTGAAGTGTTCGCATGTTCTTTATATTTTTAAAGCGAGGGTTTGTGTCAATGTGCTCCATGCATAATGTGAATTTGAAATACATTGGCAAATATTATCAGCATATCAAAACGACTGATTGCGAACAGCAATCATGCCACTCGCTAACAAGTAAGGTCACAGATGGCGCTGTAAATGTGTAAAAATGCGTATATGGTAATAGTGATAGAAGATGATTATGTACCTGTCAGATATATTTCTTTAGTATAGTTCATTGGCAAAATGTCTCAACATTTCAAGGCAATTGGTTTGCAAAAAAATCTGGTTTTGCTTAAACTCAATTGTACTGTGTTAAAAAGGCAGTAAGCGTAGCAATAGCTTTACAGGTGTGTTACATACATGCTGTATTAACTTGTCATATTGTGCATGTCACGCAACGCTGTGTCTTGTTTTATGTCCATCGATATATAGCGGGGTCATTTATACCGTCGAGGACATTTCTAGTGCATTAGTGTTTAACACAACTTTTAAATGAATAACAGTTCAAGTAACATATGAGACGTAACTCACTAACGCAAATGGTCCTCTGACTCATAGAAATGTTTAAACATTTGACCTCACTTTTCTGTTATTTGATTGTTTTGTCCTTAGCATAAAGACTATTATAACGGCTTACATATTTTACATATTCAAACATCTTAATGTTTCATATATATATATATATATATATTGTGACTACATGTGTCTGTCGTCCGTCAATGTTATTCATACTTATTTCGATAATTATTTTAATTATTACGCTATAAATTACCCAATGCCATCAAATAAGTTGTTTAAACAATACATTGCGTTGTTTTGTATCAGAATATGTCGCCGATCCTTGCCTTTCATCGCCATGTTTGAACGGCTCCACGTGCAATAGGACCGGGACAAATTACACGTGCGATAGTCCCATTGGTGGGCTAAAGAACAATGGTGAACAAGGTAACGCACATGGTGTACGGTAGCATAAGTATAACAATTGGGGGATCAAAACTATTTGAGGCTGCCACAAAATGTCTTACACCATTATTTAAATTATTAAAATGTGTCCAGAAGCTTTTATAAATTGTATGCACCTGTACAGACATTCATTCAACTGTAATATTAAGTTGATGAAATGTCCCTTTATGCTATTCCATTGCCTATTCGTATCGCACGTGCTTGGTAATGGCTCCAACTTGGTTGAATTATCTTTCAAGTATGTTTCTCTCTCGTCATAGTTGTTCTCGAGTTTTATTATTTCTTTATTAAATACGAGTAACAAGTCTACAAGTAAGCCCACTCAAACACATGTATACAGTCTCAAAGATAGCATACTAGTTAAATATATACAATTAATAATTTCTATTTTGATTTCGCCATGTTTTTTATGTGTAACTGTGCTTTTCGTATACAGTATAAAGCCGTTTATAAGTTTTACATATCTCAACACAGGTACTTGTTAACTTTAAACGTTTGATTACAGCCACACACCTTGAAATAAAGTACATGTTAATCAATACATAAAGATGCAATTTGCAATTGAACGCGCTTATGTTTAAGTTTTAAAGCGCAAAAAGACGGATTTCTACCTTGTAACCACTAGATATATTCTTATTGGCATAGATAAAATATGTTTCTTATTTATACTTAAATTTACTATGCCAAATAAGGTGTGTGGCTTTACAAATGCGATCTACTGACTAAATGATAACTTTGATAACAACATTTTAAATAATAAGATGAAACATGAAATGAGTTTTGTAATCAGCTTTATGTTACCGCAGATTGTTGTAAAGGGCTCATAAATAGTGCGAATGATCATACACCGATATAAATATGACTTAAGAACAAAGATTTTATACTATATACTCATATACATCTGGAATCTCATATTTCCTTCAATTAAACATGTGGTTTGATAAAAATACTATGTTAATTTGTCACTTTCATCGGTGAAATTAGCATTGATGTCATTAGTGTATGCATTACTATGTTTGTTAAAGACCGCTGTAACACGCTTTTAAATAGTTTTGTTTCGTGAGTTTTTTCGTTCGTATTGCGTGAATGCGTTTGTGTAAGCGTGAAAGATGTCTTCATCTGAGCCTCTGTCAACACAATATTTTCCCTACTTTTCCTTGCGCTGGTACCATGCATAACATATTATAATAACAACATATTTTTATTTACAGTTACAGTTAACCCAAAATCTTTCGATGGTTGTTAAGACAAAAACTGATGTCCCATGCTTGGTCCTCTACCAAATAATTCAAATATTTGTAAATCTATTTATTTAAAAGTCCCTTGTTAGATTTTGAATTGACTAATACTAAACACAATACTAATTCATTTACGTTCTAAAATGTCTTTATCCGTGATTTTCGAAATCATCTCGCCTTTTGAACTCATTTTGAACGCAGTTTTAAATTCGAGGCTGATGCGAGGATTTTGATCTTGGTCAGCATAGGTTTGTTTGCTAATTTAAACATGTGTTTACATCTACAGTTGTTGATTTGGAACAGTAAATGCGAAGTATGTTCTTATACATAATGATGTGAATCTCTTTTGTGTTATTGTATGGGGTTCTTTGCTTGTCACTTGTATTTAAACCGCTTTTGTATTCCGTTCGTATGTTTATATGATTGCATTGTACTCGTATTAGTTAATTATGTTTGCCTATATATCATGTGTATTGTATTAAAGAATGCACCTACTTACTTCAAAGGATGATATTAATATGTGTGTTATTTATCAAAGTTTAAAAATCATGCAAATGTGTATATCATTATCCAAGCTGAAAGCGGAAGTGTGTCATTAACGTTTTAGGATTAAACGCGCGGAGTAATATTCATGTTATTAATAAAATGATTATATTTTGGCATAAGTCCGCTATAACTGTCGCATCAAAACGTGTCTGCACAACTTCAATATAAATGTTATTTGATAAATTGGTAAATTGTTTCAAACGGAAACTTATTGCTTCGCTTATAAAACAGGTACCTTTTATTGTTGACTGTATGCGAATAAAGAGTTGAGTTTCTTTGTGTCAGTGGACCCATGTTTCCCTAACCCGTGTAAGAACGGCGGGATGTGTGTGATGAATGGGACGGCGTTCACATGCAACTGTACATCAGGTTTCCATGGATCCGAATGTAATGTATCCGGTCCGACTACTAGTAAATCACAAGTGAATAAGGTTTTAATATGTGCATGCAAATATAATACAGGCCCTATATATTACATAATTAATGCACCCGTGTGTATGTATCGAAATAAAGCAAACTTTATAGTAGCTTAAATCCGACGTGCAATTGAATCGTTTCTACAATCCGAGATCGTTTTTTATTGTAATTATTATAGGTAAAATGGATTTACTTTACACATAATACTTCAAAGCAACCGTTTTATGTTGCCTATTGCTTCTGAAATACTATTTCACAAATTTACATGTGTGTAACTGGTCTGCAATTAATTCCATTAACCGAAAAAAGGCAATAGATCTACAAACCCACATTATCTGATGAACTTAAGTTTTACATAGTGTCCAGCCGTGGTTTGCTTGATCCAATATGAGCCTCTACATATGCCCCATGTGCCGTTGTTATAAAGTGAAGAAACCAATTAATTGTCAGATATTGCCCGTTAATTTCGCAACAACATAGAACTATTTCTCTGTAAAAATGAACATAATGTTTTAATGTGACTTAACTCACTGGTATTCACTCCTTTGATGTGTACTTGTGTGAGATGTGGAAAAATTGTAAATAAATTGGTTACCACTAACTATTAAGTGTAGTTATATATTTAATTATATGGCATATTAAGCCTGGCCCTCATTATTTGTCTCCAATAATTCGACGTAGTATGTAAAGAAAACAGAAAAAAAGAGAAAATCAATACAAACTGCAGTCAATCGTTAACCTAATGTTATAGGTTTGAGCTTACTTTGTATTCTCTTTGTTTTTTTCACAATGCAACTCTTGATAACTGTTTATTATACATTGTTTAGGAATAATATTGAATTAATTTAATTTATATTATATATCATACATTGTTTGATTGCAATTCTATTTAAGGGGTGTTGCTGCAGTTTTGCTGATTTTTTTCCATCTAATAACTTTTGCTCAAAATTTATATTCAAGTACTACATACAAATACTATGTGAAAAATGAAATAAAAGCATAGGGTCACCGGCCTTGTTTTGATTTGATTCACCATTATATAACATGTACTTTTTCATTCAAACTGAAAAATCTCTAATTGCATAAAAATGATTAATAACCTATGAAATTGGCAACATATTGATATTATATAAGCTAATATATATCATATACCATTTAATTAAACCACAAACTACCAAAAAATGGAGAACACAAGTTAAATTTTAAGAAATTTTAATTTTTATAATTTTTATGTCACCCAAAAAAACGTATTTTTTTTACTATTTTAACACAAAAATGGAAGTTAAAAAAGTTCTATCTAATAACTTTTTGCGAAACTGCTCAAATATGTTCATCTACGTATTGTTATCATAAAACAAAAATAAAAAAGGGGGGTCACCGCACTTTTAACAGAGATTTTTTTGTTTAACTATCCCTACCGTCTATGTCAAATTTCCTAAAATACAGCAATTAGGCGAAACCCAAGTACCGGTACATAGACTGTTATAGATATGCATAAACATTATAGATTGTTTACAATCTTAATTGGGATCACAACGGCTTACTAAAACACAACACTAATACAATATTTAATCACAAACATAAGACCATACAGTATCAAACTCGACCTTAATCCTCCATAACAGGGACTTGTTGACAGATTTCGGCATGTTTTGGAGTTTGTGATTAAATGCTTTAAATTTATTAATGTAAACAACAGGACTAAAGAGCTCCAGGAAAAAAACAAGAGTGAAATAAAAGAAAGAAAAAAAGAATAAAAAAAAGTTTACCGCACCTGGGATCGAACCACTGAGTACCTATTATGAACCTACTCGGTCATAAATGTGTGATGATTCTGATAACAAAACTATTGGGTTGTGATAATAGCATCGGTGTTGCCATAAATATATCCTCGGTTAAATAAACTGCCGCAACACCCCTTAATTGTTTTAATAATAATAGTAAATTTAACAAAATGACCCATGTACAGTAAAATGATAATATAAAAAAATCCAATGGCATAAACTCTCATTATCCGTGTTTGAAGTAACATCGGTATACAAACGATAAAATTATCAAAAAGGTCAATGCGAAATTTCACAGATACGTATACAAAACAATCGTGTTATTAATGTACAAATTAATTGCGAGTGTGATAAAAACACACCAAACAAGCTTAATTCTCAACATCAATTTAGTTCAATCGGCCGTAACGATCAGGCAATTGGTGGAGGTGTACTTATTGCAGTTCTAAACATGAAAATGTACAGATGTCTTCAAATATTTGTTTCGATAATTCGTTATTATTAAGTTGAACTCATATCTGTTTTTATTGGGATAAATACAACCGTATTAGCCTGAGGTCTACGACTGTCTGAAGCTCAATTTTAAAGGCAGTATGGATTACACAACTAAATACGAATTTCATTAATTGACTATATAATATAATACAGCATATTTCAGCATAAATATTATCAGGATTTTGTTTTTACATATAAATAACAATATGTTCAGCATTGATATTTTTCAACATTTTGCAGCTAACAATTAATGCAAGATGATGCAACAATATCATCATAAACTTTCTACGAAAGTGAATAACAACGACAACATCATCAATGCTAAACGAAATATACAAAGGGATTGTTTTATTGTCTGTCTTACTTTACCTTTCATCAGTTTTCAATGAATTATTTTTGTCATTGTGAAGATGGTCACGGCGAATTTTCAGAGCAAACGATCAGCTAATTCAAATACCGCTTCCTTTCTACTGTGGATTCCAATCCAGTTATAATCCACTTTTTTATAATAGTCTCAACGAACCATTTAAGCAAAAACATATTTTCTAATTTGAAGATGTTTTGAAGATATTTAAAGGAAATCAAGTATGTTATTCAATGTTTTCTGGGTCATCGTTGCAATGATTTTGAAAGGCGTTTTCGTAAATGGCAATCGATATTTAAAACTTATTTTATGTTGTTAAAGTCCTTAAAATGCTTACACACAATTGGCGAGCTAATCCTGAACTTTGATTAATCAAATCACGTATTGACCGCGGTTGTCACCTATTGGTCGAGTTTCACCCGTATATGTTGAGTTTTTATATTTATTGGAAAGGTGTACGCTATATCCGGTCAGCGAACAAACTAGATTCTCGCACAATATAATAATGACAATAATTTATTTACGATCGTCCTCATCAAAATGTCAGAAACGGCTAAGGTTTTCAACGGAATATGCAAGAGAGATGGATACAATATATAGTACAATAACTAAACTGAACAATTAATTCGATAAGAAAATAAAAAAATAATAGAGGTAACATAAAGCCGACAATTTAAAGATGAATGGAATGTTTTAAGTTAAGGATTTTTAAATATGTTTGGGAAAATATAACTAGTCCCATTTTTCGATGCCTTTAAATGGTATCCAAAGGTATTTATCTGTTATTCTCCTTGGCAAAATACGCATTAGACCTACTTCTACGTATAATAATGTGATGTGTCAATATTTTCAAAGACAACACAACAGTATCGGATATATCTTCTTGTTTACCGAGAGCACATTGGCAGCGAAACGCTTAGTCGAATCAACATATTACGTGTATATCAGTGTATTATTTGCCCTTGTGTAATTCATTCCTTTTATTTCTTCAGGTGATCCTTGCATTTCTCAACCGTGTAAACACGGTGGTACTTGTATGGTTGTTGGAACTTTGTTCAGATGCCAATGTGTGTCTGGTATGATGGGAAATACGTGCTCTACAATGGTTGCAACGGCCGCCTCACAGACCGATTCACAAGGTCAAGATCGATACGAGTATAACATGCAAACTTTACTATTGAACAGTATTTCACCTCTCGGCCTTTTATATTAACCTACAGTAAACTACGAAGCATGTTAAAGGTAACATAATGCAATATATCGTTGCTTTCGTGTTTCAGGTAGGAACAGTGATAGTTCCAGCAAATTGCTTGCCGTTTACATCGTCGTTCCAATGCTTAGCGTCGTGGGCATTATGGTCGCAGCGATTGTTATTTATAAATGTAAAATGAGGTGATTGTATGTTTAAAAATTAATGTTATGTGCATATTCATTTGTTTGATAATGTTTAACTATACAATTTGTTTATGCTCATTGAACTTATTTAACAATGAAAACAAAACGTAAGCTATTTTTTATGGATCGGTATGTTGTTGTATTTAATTTCATTTTATTTGTTTACCCCGTTCAACATTTTTGAACTGTTATCGCACGTGATATGAGATTGTGATACATACTCATATGCCTAAATGAACCGGTGAAAGTGGGCCGCGCATTTAGTTTCAATTTTACCAGATCTAATAACAAATAAACTAATTAGTATTGAATACGCGAATATCTAAGAGTACGTGTGATGTATTTCAGACAAAAAGTAGCCGACGACTTTGCTCAAGCGGGTCCACGCAACCAATGTTTTGAGAGTAGCAATGTACCAAACAAGGATCTTCTAAGACACAATGGTCCACGGCTTCCTCCTATCAATAAATCCAATTTTCTTACTACTCAATAATCGACCTTTAATTATTTTAAGTCGTAAAGCGGCACTACCGTTTATAATCTTATAGTTTGTGTGTGTTTTATGTCGGTCTGCAGCCTTGATAAACATAACCCGTCCCTGACTCCATGGGGGTTGTCATTGTTTAAAAGTATGTGCAACTGTTTAACTGGGCATGTTGACTGATGGCGATTTATCAATTTCCAATATGTTCAAGCCCACCCAAAATAAAAGAATGAGGTATATATTGGTGCGCAGTACACTATTGTGTTTCCTTTGTTTTATATTGCTTTCACGGTATTTTGCTTAATCATTTGTGATATGATTTAATGTGTGAAATTAAGCCTTTCTTTAAAATATACAACAATTTAGACCGTTTCTTGAATGTAAATGTGATTATTAACACTGTCACGACACTGTGATATTGTTATTGTGTATAATACACACTAATCCACTTACAGTGTGTAAGGTTTAAATATAGTGCATATATGTACAATTTGGGTTCCCTATCCAATTCATGTATATTTTATTAATCAATCAATGTCTTTACTCTTTCCAGCTGTATTTAATGAACATATTTATCTTCATCGTGAGTAATACTGTTCTTAAAGTATTTAACTGTCTGTTAGCACTTGTCTTTGCTGTAATTGACTGCAGTGTTTTACTTGGTCTATATGACATTGGTAGATGTCTTTCCGTGTGAACCCCGGGGTTCGCTTTGCAGAGTCCCTGAAAAGTCCCGGTCAAAGCGAAACGTCTTTGTGATCAGCTGTTCCATTGGAAATCCATATGCCGTCGGTCACGTGGTCTCTTTGACAATGTATACAATAAGCGAACCTCTTCGATCCGGCCCGTTTCGACCCATATTTCATCTAATGACTTGTCTTTCAATAAGTTATTAAAGTGCATTAACAATATTGGTAAAGGTTAGTTAACGTGTGTTACTACATGTTAACCACGTTTGAATTAATACTTTTAGACAAAAGTCCAAAACAATTACTTACTTAAATCTATTTATGGAAATATAATTCACAATGTACTTGGTCATTAGTATTACTTACTTATTTTACGAAATTGTACAAAACAAGATAGTTATGTCTCATTAGTATTTCTGCTTTTTAAACAATCTTTTGCACAAAGACCATACCCGTTCTTTTATATTTTAGAAAGCAAGCATGTATGAATATATGGTCAACATGTATTGTTTAGTCTAGTTCTGAACTTATGTCTGCATGTGTCGTTTTAAACTGAACAATGCGACGTTGTAAGTAGTTACTCACTAGTTTTGTATGTATAATGTGTTTTTCATAAACAAAACAGAAACATGTTATTGCTTAAGTCATATCACTATGTTACTCAACCATCTCTATTAGCGAGAATACGTTTGATTCGGAAATAAAACGCGATGAATTATTTCGATATATACTCACGTGACCTCAGTTAAAGCAGTCACCACTTTTGTTAAAGAGGCTGTGTAAAAAAATAGTTAAAATGTCAAGTGTTCCATTTTCGTTTGAATCGTAAGCAAGTTTGCATATGTATTTGAAAGAGAGATGTGGTGCATTTGGATGCAAACAACGGAGTCTTTGGCCACAAAGTTTTGCGAGTATTACCAGTTTATTTTGAGTAGTCTTTATTAATGTTTAAGGTGTAATTTAATTGCATTTGCTTATACAACCTTTGTATCTCTTAATTCAAGGAAATACACGATGATGGCGCTGTTGGAATTTTGGCGGAATCTACCTAGTATATGTGCTCTAGCAATTGCAGGGCATGGGTCAATTTGAAGATTGTCGTTCAGGAACCTGGCAATTCTATAATGGCAGCAGTCTGCGCCTTTCATTTCGGATTTGCCATCAAGAGTACGGTTATTTCTCCGGTTCTAGCCTCCAAATCAATTTACTTACATTCGCTTAATCTCAATCTCATGTTATGTTGGTATACTGAATTTTCTATCAATTCCACTTGGTTGTGTAAGTTCAGAGAGTCATCAACTTTCTGTTCCATACTGCGCATCCGTGCAAACATTACAGATAGTGTATCGTCAATACATAGATTTTCATAGTCATGTTGTGCGATTAAATGCTCCTCACTTTGACTGCCCGTGTTAACTCGTGTCCTTTTTCTGTTTACTAGGACCGCCACTTCTTTGTTGGCTAATACATTGAACCGGTTTCTGTCACAAACACGTGATGCTCACTGTTATTAAACGAGTTTTTTTTTTGCTTGAATGATCCATTTTGCAAATCTTGTTCAAATCTTATTCAATGCTATTAAAGTAATATAACATGTTTGTCTTGGTTGTGTATTTTAAAATTCTTTTCATGACAGAGAAAAAATGTCGACCATCTTGACCGGAAGTACTGAACCACATAAACATGGTAATAGGCATTTACATTATAACAATATAACAGTTTAGTGCGATAGTCATTACCATTCATATCCAAATGTATATGCATCATATTACGTGAGAAGCATTACTAGTTGCACCTGTCCGTCCGTATGTAAGTCTTGAAGTTTGTGTTTTCATATCTTCATCTTTTCTAATGGTGGAGATCGCTCAAACTTTCACAGTTGCATTTTCTTCATGTGAAGATGATCGTTAAGATAAGAATTGTGGCTGCGACAAGATTTGGCAGAATAATGGCCCTTTTTTTACGTCATAAAACATGTGTTTTCAATTCCTCTTTATCGGCTTGGTGGATAAAGGTCACACTTTTACAGTTGAATAAGCTTAATGAGTTGATAATCGTTAAGAAAGGCATTTTGGCTGCGAAGATTTTCGGCATAATAATGGCACTTGGTATTTTTCCCGCTTTAAAATATAAAGTCCTGAACTTGTGTGTGTTCATTTCCTCTTTAACTACTTGGCAGATCGCTCTCAAACTTTCATAGTTTAATGAACTTAATATGTAAATTATGTTTAACACAGGCTCGCCTGTGTACTTATAGTTGCAACTCAAGATCGTATAGTTGTTACTATTTTACGTCAACGTCTTTATGCTAATTAATTTTGGGAAAGAAGTCGGCAATATATACTACTACTGATTGATTGATGCATGCGACACCGACGTCATAAACATGTGGTCATTCTAGCCGATGGCGGCTTCATATAGCCCCCTATCACCGGTGTATTCGATACCGTATTATGTAACAGATCGCTAAGAAAGAAATGTTGGATACTAAGAATTTGGCAGAATTACGGTCCCTTGTCTCACCTTCCACTTGTTAATATATAGCCCCACAATTTTGTGTTTTTAATTCCTCTTTTACATTTTTTTCTTCATATCTTGTCATAGGGCCAATTATAAATAGATGCTAAATCGATGCGTATTCAGATATAGACTAATGTGTTGCGGCTTATGCTGCTGATGGTTGTACCGAAAGTCATATTTTACTTATGCGCTATAAAAATAAATATTCAGCATCTATACGTCTGCTGCTCTCGGTGATTTATTTTACGCATAAACGTTTTCGGCGAATAGTAAACGCACACAATTTAATCGTAAAAGCAGGTGAACACTATTAGGATTCACGGCACTATGCACATTTAGTCCTATGGATCAGTGAACTCACACAAACACCTGTGTGAAGTTTCAAATACACACCCGTAGTAGAAACAGTTCTATGGAGATGTTGCACGTTTATCTTAGCAAGAGCATTTCACAGACGCCGAGGCCGACATTTGTGTGAGTATCATAGCTCTGACTTAAGGGGGGGGGGCGGTCGAACTATACATGAACTCTATAAACAGTAAGATGGATATTCGTGTCCGTTAGTGTTTTGTTATTCAAGAAAAATGACATATTTTCAATACAATACAATATAATGTATGCAAAACGACATTAAACATAAAAGAATGATTAAAGCTGAAAGAACCGGTTAATGGTAAGCCTAACCCAACACTTAGCTCAGAATAAATATAAACAACACTTGTTTAAATAAACATTAACCTCATAGCATCATTATGCTCATAGATACATCTTAAAATATATAAATATCTCGATTTTATAACATTTTAATAACTCAATGTTTAAAATACAACATAATCCCACTTTTATATGGCAGAGCAATAATAATTAAGTAAAATTATACGCTTACTCCTTTCTTGCTTGCATGAGTTAACAGTTACAGTTATCTACTGTACTTTTTGTTTTCGAAAAATGTCGATAATTCATCTTTAAGTGTACGATATGAAAGCATAACACAATCGAATTTAAAAGCATGCGACGCAATATACACCTTTGAAATTCTCAAGAGGTCAAGTTTATCTCGCTAATCATTATTCTGGTGTTTATAAACGTAACGAGTGATCTACAACAGGGTACATTAAGGATTATATACCTGATAGGCTAAGCGAGTATTGCGATGACATTGCAAATCTTTTAGCTCCGCCTAAGGCTATACAAAGCCCTATCAAATTTTCATTTCAATCAAAAAGTTAATCAGATGAAGTATATTGATTAAACAATTGAATACAAGTTCACAAAACGTACGATCAGACATGCTTGAAAAAGAGCTTCGGCAACGCCAAAATACTTTTCGTGTTTCGTAGAAACGCAGTCATGAACATTAGACAAGACCAATATTTTGGAATCTCCAGATCGATTGCGTATATTTAAAATCAAGAAGATCTTACTATTGATTGGCTTTTCTAAACTCCTTTGTAGGGATTCGCACACATTTTGTTTTCTTCAATGTTTATTGAATTTTAAGGTAAGGACATTAAAAGGTGATATTTAAATCGTTTGCAAAAACCCATTATAGCCGAAGTGATTACTCGAAATGTTTGCAATAGGTAACGCAAATATCCCAATAATGTTCGGTGAAGTTGAACTGTACTTTTACGTCAATAAACCCATGGTATTAGAATAATACATGTACATACGTCATTTAACATGTATATTCGCACAATAGACGTTTCATTTTGTATTGTCTATTAGATTGCACTTCTGATAGTATTGTGTTTCAATTGTATTGTTGTTTATTCCCCGACAAACACATACATTTCAGAGATTCGATTTTTACATGATCGCATAAATGTTTTGAAATTTCATGAATTTTATATTTACTGCATTTTACGTTGTTGTGGTGTTGCTTGTAAAACAACTAAGGATAGCCATTTGAGAATCATATACATACATTAATCTTACCGCATCATCCAGAAGGAGATAAACGCTCGTGCGTGTCCATTGCTACGGTGTCTTAACCTAAGGGCTATATAATGTTAATTTTAATATTCATTTGAACGAAGTTCATAAAATATCAGACTTTGAACTTGATTTAATCTCACCATATTGAGTAGAAGGACTCATATTCGGTAATTGATTGTTCGATCTGATAGGATGAAAATTCAATGCATCTAACAATAATGCTACGTATGAGATTGTAAGTCGGTTTGATAATTATTTAAGCAAGCTGGTTTATATTATAGCGGTAATAGAAGAACTTAGATACTATAATACCATATCTCACAATATCACAAAATATAATTTACAAATAACATACGCATACAAAGTTACAATGACCAAACTTATACTTATATGCAGTTTAATGGCCTTGGCAATCATATCATACCCCAGAACAATTAGGCAGGACGATGGGGCTATATCGGGGTATGTTTTACCGTCTGTCAGTTCCTCTTTTGGTTGGACCAACGGTATGGTCCGTTAACTGATAAAGTACAATGTCACGCGTGAAAGACCAATATGCCTATAAACAATGTTGAAGTCTCATTAATAGGTAGACAGTCAACATGACGGATTGAACTCTATGAAAGATCTTTAATAATTTAATAGTAATAAACAACTTGGTACACATGTACAAATTTATGTCTACTCGAAGATGTTTGGTGCACCCGAGGTTAGTGACCATCGTCAATATTAGAGCTATATTTTAAGGTGCCCTTGCTCATTGTCAATATTCTATGTTTATTTAAGTTTAAAAATTTCGAATTCATTCAACAATAGTGTTTCAAAAACGGTATGTCCGTTATCATTTTACGCAAGACAACAAGTTATTGAATAAAAGGTCCATGCTCTAAATTAACGAGCATATATATCATCTTTAAATAATTTCGAAAACATTTCATTCTATAATTTATAACGAGAGGTTTGTCAAGGATAAAAGCATTTAAATTCGTTAAATTTGTTTTTGCAATCTAAATGTCAAAATGTTTTAATCATTTTCAAGTAAGGGTGATATCAAAGCATGGGGGTTTTAATACTATTAAGTGATAGTTGTAGTAGGCGCTTATCTTCTTTATCTACTGTTCTGTTCAAACCAAATTTATCATTAACGTGTTCGCTATATTAACATCAACTATTTCATAGTGATCAAATTGTGTTAAATCCAATACAAATGACGATGATTTGGTATTTAAAAACGGATTGCCCGCATTGAGTAAGTTAAATTAAAAATTGTGTTTATAACAGGATTTTTATCTTGCAATGCTTATACTTGAATATTTGAACTTTTTTTCGACATGTGTTTATTTTATAACAGCGACGTCTGTCATGGAACTCATATGTTAGTTTAGGCGGAGATGTCGTGTAAATGAAATGTTTAAACATTCCAAATTGAAACCATAATTAGGCAGCCAAGCATGGCCCGTCGTATGTACACGTCCATTGATTCCGAAGTCGATACAATATTTTATTATTTCCGATTGGACATTCGACACTTTCTTTTCTTTATTTCAGCGTGATTAAATTTATATTTCTATGGAAATGTTCTGTTGGTTTACCTTTTGTTGTTTGGTCAAATACTGAATCTCTCGACCAAGTTTTGAATACTTTAAACAGACGTGATGGTTTCGAATGGTAGTTTTTTTTACGAAAATGTACCCTCATCCAAGCTGTACTTATACCAATCAATGATGGCCCGCTTCTTATGGGCTGCAACAACTTTCTACAAATGATTAAACATCGACCATTGTATTGAAAAGTACATTTTAAAACATAAGGAATAAATCTTTCGTGTGTATAAACTCTCGTCCATCAATACATATTATTGTTGTTGCCCAAAGTTTAATTCAGTAGAGCACAAATTACATTGTGTATTGGATTGTAATCGTATAATAATCATGTAAAATAATATTTAAAAAAAAATACATTGGTGGCTCAATAATGCGACGCATATACGATATCAATGCAATTTCAATTTTACACGCTGCATAGCCTCACACATGAATGTTTTGATGTGTGCACTTATACAAAAGATGTGTTCAATTCGTTTACATGACTGAATGTAAAGAAGTGTCTCGGCTATACGACATAAGATACTATCCTTTATTTTAGACAAGGAGGCAAATGAGTAGAGAATACAATATACAGATAATTTGAACATTTCATTCGAGTTAAACGATAAGTTTTATCATTTTGCTGTTGCTTGGCGGAGGTTTTGGGTTAATATTATTTTTAACAAGTTTCATGTTTCAAGTTTTTTTATTAGAAAATCGGCAAAACGCCTTTGATCATATACAAACAGGTAAACAAAATATAGTCAAAGTGCATCAGTACAGTACAAATACAATCAAGTAGATAAACACAAACTGCAATGAAAGAGTTCAAACATTATGTACAAACGTGTACGGATTAACAACAAAAAAGCATTGATCAAAAAGTATTAATAGGGTAACATACAATATTTGTTTAAGAATTTTTTAACAATCGGTAAGTAACCTCATTCGCGGAGCACAATTCGACCTGTTAAACACTAGAAAACAAAAGGATGAATTCAATAGTAAGTGTCCAAGTATATTAGGACGCTTAATCAAGCTTCGCGCATTTTATTATCTATGCTATCAAATTTATTCAACAAATCCATGGATTTTCAGTTTAAGATAGTATTATCAATGTTTTTGCAGTCATATAAAATGCATTTTATATGTTCTGTATGACCAACCTTGATGCGATCTTGATAAAGAATGCTCTGGACGAGTTTAATGAAATGTAGTAGAAATTGACAAGAAGTAGTTAAATCAGAAGCTTATAAAAAAACGTGCTGATGAATCTTGCATGATGTCATTTCATGATAAATACGGATTATCACTAAAAATCCAGCGATCTTACAGTCAGTGAAAACAAAGCCAATGAAAACGTTAAACATAATTAAATTAATCTTAGACATTTGTATGGTAATGATATTCGTAATTGTTATATTATACGGAATCTTTTAACGTGTGTTAAAATTAATATTATGGAATCAACAGCCATTAGTCCGTTCTTTATACAGAATACTTTAATTCATTTTTTGTATTGTTACCTAACTAAGTAGGGATGATTACAATTCGTAAATAGATTTGATTAACGCATGACAAAGTTGTAACGTGAACGAAACACTATTCACTAACTCAGTATGTTCACGCTGATGTGACACTAGTCAGATAAGCCTTCATAATCCTTGTAAGATAGCAAGTGGTGACCCAATATTTACCGGTTTCAACAAAACAAAACAAAAATCGCTGTTTAAAAGTATTATCTTATCGAAGGGATTTAATAAATATTCAAGTTATGTTTAAAGTGTATATATACGGATGTAAAATTAACATATACAAGTACATTAAAACCGTAACAATAAATTACACTGAAGGCTGGAATTAATAAAAAAATATTATTGTAAGTAAAACATTATTTCTCAAGAGAACATTTTATTTGGACACATTTGTTATACCACTAAATGGATACCGACATGTTCATTTGTTTATCGGGAAAATAAAAAAATAACATGTTTCGTTCGAAGCTTAGTGTCGCTTGAATTTAAATGCTTAATGTTTATGATTTAGGTCCTCCACATAAAACTTACCCTGACTTGTATGCATAAATATATTAAAATACAACGATTAATATTAGTAATATAAATTTCCGTACTCAAATCGAGCTTTAAGGGACCTTTTCACCGATTTTGGCATGATTTGAAGTGTGTCATTAAATGCTTTAAATTGATAAATGTAAACATCGGAACTTAATGATTCCAGTATAAAACAAAAAAACAACAACAAATTAATGAAAGAAAAAAAGGTTTCCACACCTGGGCTTGAACGTTGGAGAAAAAGTATAACGCTTAGACCACTCGGCCATCCGTGCTGACGTGAGACTGCATGCATTTTCTTCTTAATATAAGCAATCCTCGCAATATTACAAAATATAACGTTTACAACAGAACTTACCAAATAATACAACCGTTTCGCGTTGCAACGCTTTATAATTTTAAGGTTTTTAAATAGTCAAAAGATGCATATAACGGATATTTTAGAGCGTGGTAAATGTTAAGTATTACCGTTTCCTAGGAAAACACATAACTACAGAGAAAATTTGCAAATCTAAAACATTTTTTTTAATTTCGTCAATTTATCAAAACGTGAAAAGGTCCCATCAATAGATCGAACCACAATAAATCGTTATTACATCAATATACTAGCGAAACACGCATGCAATCATAACCAGAAGGAAACAATGAATGTCGTTATGAAAAACAATCGGCGTTTACATTATTACTTCATTTATGTTCTCTAAATAAGAAACAAGAAGACCGAGATCATAGGGAATGTGACTTTTTGGACCACATACTATATAATATACAATTAATCTCAATAATACTGAAAATACGTGTTAGTTTATTCTCGCTTATAAAGAACTAAAGAAATTCCACATTAATACAATTTTGATGTACTACATGACTTCTTTTAGTTCATATATTTATTTCTTTAATAACATCAACCGGAGTTGCAATATAACAAACAAACTCAGTCTTAATTTAAATTCTTATTAAACTTAAACAAGAAGTACACTATTAATCAATATTAAAAGTATGTTAAACGCGTCTAATTCCCCATTTATTTGGTTTGTGCGCGTTTTATGAGACCAACACAGGACACTGAGTGAGATTAATTTAGTAAAATCGCTGTCAGTAGGTAGTTCGGAGATCAAAATGTTCTTCGTAACGTAACGTTAATATATTCATGCATTAAGGTCAGTGTCAGATTAATATTGGAAAGTTCTATAATAACATATGTTATTGTTTATTTAACGGTCAGTATTGTGCCTCCATGGATTTCGCCGAGTGGAATGCAAAGGCTTTAATACATAATATGCTAATGTAGATAATGTTCTTAAATCAATTTTTGTAAAATCAGGAATAACAAGCAAATTCGTAGAATTGATATCCCCCGCAACATATCTTTTGTTTAGGGATGGGTGCAAATCAGACGGATGAACATACTACAAAACAAAGGGCCATTACTCCGTTCTTAACAGATGGTGTACAATGCCATTTGGCGTGCATCATCCTCTTATCCATATATATACTCATACCAAGTTTCAATGAAATCCCCCAAAGCACTTCCAAGATATGGCTCCGGACACAAAAGTGCCTATAGTAAAAAGCATTTTTTCAAGATACAAAGGGCCATAACTCCGTTATTAACAGATGGTGTACAATGCCATTTGGCGTGCATCATCGTCTTATCCATATATANGTGAACTAAATATATTGATGTAGTTTGTTATTGATTTACGCAGTTATTCACGCTGATGTGACACTAGTCAGATACGCCTTCTTAATCCTTGTAAGATAGCAAATCGTGACGCAATCTTTACTGATTTCAACAAAACAAAACTCGATGTTTAAAAGTATAAGCTTATCTAAGGGATTTCATTAATATTCAAGTTAGGTTTAAGTGGATATATAACGAATGTAAAAGAGACATAAACAAGTGAAATAAAACCGTTACACATTAATAAATTAGACATAATGCGGGAATAAGAAACATATAAATGTAAGTTAAACACAAGTTTCTAAAATGAACATTATATTTGGACACATTTAGTATACTCCTAAATGGATACCGACATCTTAATGTGTTTATCAGGAAAATGAAAATTTTGACATGTTTCGTTCGCAGCATATTGTAGGTGGAATGTTAATGTTTAATTTTTATGCTTCATGTCGCCCACATAAACCTCACACTGACTTGTATGCCTTAATATATTAAAATACAACGAATAATAGTAATTATATAAGTTTCCGTACTAAAATCGAGCTTAATAAATAGTACCACAATACATGTATTGTGATTACATGAATATACGCGAAACACGTGTGTAATCATAACCGAACGGACACAAGGAATGTCGTTAGATAAGTCAATTGGCGTTTACATTATTACTTCATGTTTATGCTCTTAATACGATACAAGAGGACCGAGATCATCGTTATGTGTACATATAACTGTTTTTTCCTCCAAAAACATGAATATCTAAACAAATAATCAGACAATGGTTTGCACTAATTAACAAAAATCATAAGCATTAAAAATATATACATAGTTCAATATCTTACACTTCGTCAGCGATCAACACAGTTAGCATTGGCATTATATACAGAGTAAACTTATATACACATATGTTTGACTTATTATTTATAGGCATGTAATTAAATCAAAACACATCTAAAAGAGGTCAACGAAACAAAAAACAGTATACATGTGGTATAAACATAAAGTATGTAATATCGTAGTGCGCCAATATATAAGGGAATGAGTGAAAACGCTAAACGCACATCCACATGCATTCTCAAACCAATGCTGATTACAACATACTCGAAAAAGTCTGGCATTCCAGGTGCGAAAACGAAATTCTAGACTTCTCTGACCACATAGTATACTATAGATATATAGATGTTTTATTCAGGAAAAAGGTCAATATTCTTATCATTCCACATACAAAAAGGAAATATACAACCGGTTAATGGTGAGGAATTCAACGTCATGTTAGATATCTGCACATATGTATGGTAAGTGGGAAGATCGGAATAAACACAAAAGATGAGTATAAACAAAAACGTTTTTTTTTTAATCTAGGTAGCTTAATTAATGTTTTATTTTTAAGGATATTAATTAAATATTCCTTATGAGAAAGCAACAGAAATACAAACTTACGTAGGCATGACATGGTATTTGATTTCAGGTACATATTTGCATATTATATGGCAGTTGTACAAAATTACATTAGCTACTTACACCTATATAAACAAATAGTACGTATCATATAACATTTTTTTAACGTTGGTATTTTTATTGGGGCACGTGTATTTTTGCGATTGTGTTGTGTAGCCTTTTAGATTTGTATATACAATAAATCTTAATAGAATTGCAAAAGTTTGTGAGTGTATTATCGCTAGTAAAGACGTAAAGAAATTCAACATTAATACAATTTCGATGTAATACATGACTGCTTATATTTCATATATCTCTTTCTTTAATAACATCAACCGGAATTCAAAATTCAACAAATATAACTAATTATATTACTATAACTATAGCCCCTATAACGCTCAACATAAACGAAAAAAAACGGAAATTTCGTAAAATATTTCGTAAAATATAGTTAACACATGGACAATCAGTGTTTCTTATAGCAATAGCCAAAATGTGAACGCTAGATGTGTTCTGGTAACATAGATTTAACAATATATAAAATGCTCTTTTTATTTTAGTATGGCACAATATATCCCATTAAATGTGACATGAACATGTGTTGAATATATTGTACCACAAACAAACAAAAAAGAGCATTTTGTATTGTGTTAAATCTATGCTACCAGACCACATCTAGTGTTGTAATTTTAGCTATTGCGATAAGGAACACTGATCGTTTATGTTTTAACTTTATTTTACGAAATATTTAACGAAATCTCCGTTGATGATTAGCGTTAAAGAGGCTTTTTTTATAAACTTAAACAAGAAGTCCACTATAAATCAAAGTTAATAGTATGTTAAACGAGTTACATTTCCCATTTATTAATTTATTAAAATCATCTTCAGCAATTAATGCGTGTTTATACGCTCGCACTATTTCTAGATTGTCTTCTTCGTTTGAGCTTGTTTTGTGCGAGTTTAATGATACCATAACAGGATACTTAGTTAGGTACGCTTCAATTCACAGGTGTTGGGCGCGTGGCCAAGTTAATAAACTCGTATTTGTTTATTGTACCTATGCGGATTATGTTCGGTAGCTGAAGTATTTCGATAGTTTTACTCTTGTAAAAATCGGCACTGAACATCGGTCAGACGAGAGCCGACCTAGCATTTCTACGAGTTCGAGAAGATTTTTCGTGTAGTTTATGTTGGCAAGTAGCCGTTTGTGGTCATTTCTCGTCATGAGGCAACCTTCTCCAACAAAATGGTACATTGTTTAGGAAAATCGACCGCCATTTAGGCAATTTTTCGCTTAAAATGTTGATGAAGGTGATTTTCATGCGTCAAGAGATACCTACCTTGTATATATATATATATATATATAATATATCAGATTTTTTTTTTTTTAAACAAATGTTGTTTTATGACATATTGATAGTGTTAAAGTGACTTGGCTACGCGCCCAACACCTGTGCTTCAATTGAGTACACTCGCTTCCAGTACGGAATTAAACATGTTCTTGGTAGCGTCACTTTAATATATTCATGCATTACGATCAGTGGCAGGTTAATATTGGAAAGTTTTTTTTAATATCTTATGTTAATGTTTAACTTAACTTTCATTATTGTGTCTCAAGGGATTTCGCCGAGTGGAGTGTAAAGGCTTAAATACACAATATCCAACCGTAGATAATTTTGTTCAATTTAATTTATAAAATACAGGAATAAAAAGGGAGTTTTTGTAAAAGTAATTTTGAATGAACCTATAATCTCTTATTGAATTTCAGTAACCAATAAATAGACGTGAATTAAATAAAACAAATATTAATTGAGATAATGAACCTTTGAGCTGCATTGGTGTATGTAGAGGTTTTGAAATGTATGCATGAACTTAGCATGTTTAATTAAAACATGAACACTACATGTAATGACATTTGTAAACTAGGGAAATATGTTATAAAGTCTGTTGTATAAATGTATTTATTTATGCCAGCTTTTAATCAGTGTAATTAATTGGTTTAAATAACAAAAGCACAATAATACATCTAACTCAAGTAAATAGCATTATTATAAACATTAAAATAAATATTCCGGAAATTAATTTATTTAAAATGAAAATAGTATTTTAAAATGTAATTTGGAAGCTTTTATTGGTATACATTAAAGCGAAATATGCATAAAATAGGCTCAATGGCACAATATTAATATATAATATTGTAAAACACGATCATGTGTTGTTCATTTCGTTTCAATTTTAATCTAAAAAGTATGTCGTTCATCATGTTCATTTTTAAACCGTTATACAATATTATAAGCAGTTTTACACACAATAAAGCAAAATTGAACCAACTAAATACAGTATCAATAGCTGCAACTAAAGTTCAAGTATAATTTAAGTTTTAATAGAATTGAGACTGATTTAGAATCATAGCTTCAATTCATCGCATCTTCTGACATGTTGTATTTAATTAAACTATCGCGAAGATACGCGTATGAGAATAAGTCTTTGTGCTGACATTATCAAAGTTTAATCACTTAATATGTTTTCGTGATACACATTTGACTGTTTTAATTACTTTAAATGCGCAAGGTTTTTTACGTTTTCTTGTTGCACATATGCCTACTTGTAGCTTACTAATTTTTGTTTTTGGAGTTTCACTTCTTTATATTACATTTTTGTATGCTTATTTTTTGTCGTAAGTATCATTATGTTAACTCAACATCCACAAAATCGCCACATTTTATTATTTTTGAGGAAGATTGTGTAATCTCATTTAGATGATAAACCTTATCGGAGAACAAATCAACGTATTTATATTGTGTAAGATTGTGATTAAATGTTGTGTGTCATGGAATTCTCTTGGTAATTGCAATATTTTAATTGTTCATTTTCTTCTCAGCTCATACCGTAATATGAATGTTTTCTGTCGGGTTGTAGGCATTGTCCTGTATTAGATAGGTATTCGCTTTTTGCTTTTATATAATATCGAGTGTAAACACGATTTATTTTCCTGTTTTCCTGAAAATATTTCTCAAGATTTTTGAAACTCCTTTATATTGGGTATTGTATTTTGTTCATACAAACACGCAAGCCTTGAATGATATTAGTTTGCTACTACGTAATTATGTTGCTTTGTATTGTGATCAAATAAAAATGCAGTTTTATGGAATTGTCTGCATATTTTTATTTGACAAAGTGTACATGCTAAATAAATGTTTGCTCGATAAATTTTTGAAATTTTAAATCCCCCAGCGATTGGTTACTTACAAATGAAATTTTTGTTGAGGTTCAGTAGATCAATTGCTTCCCAAAGTATTTTATGAACTGGGATTACACAAATCTGTTTGAAGACAAATATGTGGCAATCTTCCAACTTTTGAGTTTCCAACCCGTTTTTAATTTCCACACAGATTAAGTAGCACTTACTTTCATTAAAATTGTTTAACATTCTACTGTGCAACCAAAAGGAATATAAACACACTGCAATTTATGGTGAAAAAAACCCTTAAAGTCAGTGTCAGTCGAATAATAATGACATGAGAGGAATAACGTCAGTTCCTCTTGTTTAAAGGATGAATAATCGTTTTTCACAGACACATGTTATCGTAGGAAGTTTTGAAACCAGTAATTAAAGCTAATTAATTTATAACAAAAGTGAGAGGGCGTATATCATAATACAGCGATATCGTACGGCAATTACACATGAACTTATTTTTTAAGAAGACATCTAATACTGCATTAACGAACTTAACTATACAAAGTTATGTGTAACTCAAACAGTGCATCAGTGTTTCTAAAACATATTAAGTACCTTTTTATGTAATTGCTAGGGTTTTCACCAGGTAAATGAAACACTAGCCCTAGTTGTCTGTGCACGCGGTTCTCTTTTTAATTATCTTGTCAAAATGATGTGTTTTATTGTCATACAATGCGACTCGTGTTCTTTGTCAATTGTCATGTTTCAATTTATTTTAAGCTTCCATCTGTCCAGTTTTTTACGACCACCTTGAAGTAATCAAAATAGTCAGCACAATCCGCTCCCGCATAGGCATGTCCACTGTCCCCTGACAATGTCTAGGCAACCGGGTATAACATTGGAACAAAATTACCACTCTGGAATCAGTTTCAATGACAAACTCTTAATAAAGTGTGGTCGAAATGTTTTGTGCAATAATTTGGCCATGTATTCATGTATGTGAAGTGGGGTCTAAACGTGGTTATAAGGTCAGCTGTTTGATAAGTGGTGTATTATAATCGCATAAGGGCAATTAAGTCCCTAGTGCTTAACATTATCAATGTTTTTTAAACTCTCAAACATGTTCATTAGCGGATAAACTTACGTAAAACTAACTTCAAGTTTATCAAAAATGAAGGAATAGTGAAACTAAGGTAACATCATCAGGAGAGAGATTCGTGTCCGATATCCGTTGTTATCAAACCTTTAAATACGTTACACGTCCCTTTGTTTAACGCAATCACAGAATGAAGTCCTTCACTATTTCCTATCGACATAAGGACATTGCTTTGACAACACTTCACTGTAGATAACATTTTAAGATCGATTATGAATCGCATTTACAGCGGGCTCCACAGATATAAAAACACACAGCTTGCAGCCGCTAGGGCATTCATAACGAGGCTTCCGCTGCGAAGTAACGACACGTTAACGGATTGGGTATTCACCATTTCTTTCAACACGTTGGCGTTTATATTAATGTAATAACTGAGGATTTTAAAAATAAATGAATGGGAAATTCGGACAAGGTAATTGATAAATATTAGCTGTTTTAAAAATAGAGATATTATTCAATTTGTTCGAAGCATGTTTAACATACAATACAACACTATACAAACTGGAAACCATTTTCAATATAGTTCATTGATAAAAATAAAAAATATAATTGTACATGAAATTAAACTGTATTAATATCATATCGATAGATAGCCATGCGAATTATTAATGCAGTTTGTATTTACCATACAACTGTATAAAAACGCTATACTGAAATGTGTAGATAGAATGAACCTATCGTTGAACATCATTCATATATTATTTGGTAGATACCATGCCACTATAACAATAAAACAATTAAAATTAATCGTATCATGCACTCATATACATCAAATAATCATATATTTGATAGATACAACACCACTTTATAACTGTAGGATTATCAACTTATCAAACACACAATATATTTCATCATTACGCAGATAAGGCTATTCCATTGTGATACCGCGGGATTAATATGAAGATGTTTGAAATGAAATATAAAATGAACGATTCAGCTAGCAATTTGTACTGTTAAAATTATAAACTAATGGTTTACATCTGCATAGCATATTCAAGATAAAATATAATCTTAATTTTATCTAGTTTTCGCTGACCTGTTGAGGAGTTGAAACGCCGAATACTCATCGATGCACATAAAACGTGTTCGGGTAGCATTCGTTCCTTATCTAGACTGAAAGTCAGTTGTATATGATTTGTTGATAATGTATCTACGGATGTCGTCGCAATTTGGCATATGAACACATACAACATACTTTCATATCTCCTAACAATTCACAAAAAAAGACAAACCATGACACAATCAAAATTTATTTATTTTCAGTGAAAATCATAAAACGGTGTGTCTCAATTAACATACCATAAATAAATGTCCCTTGCTGGGTTGCTCAGTTTGATTTATGTCAACACCGTGCTCTGATTACATATTGAAACATTTAACTCATCAAGAATCAATAATATAAGTAAATGCCGATGGAATGTTAATCTTTGGACTACAAAGTGTAGAGGGTCGTGTCTTTACATCGATGTTTATCTCGTCATTAACATGTTTAATAACATTTGAAAGCGTTTTGTATGGCAGAGTAAACGTTCTTTATTCTCTTCTGTGTTCTAGTTAAAGCGGGGATCTGCATGTGCAGCGTTACCAGGCGTTCCGTTTATCAATAAAACCTTCGTTGAAACATTCTTGCCATATCAAACATTCTCGATAACAAAGTAAATATTAATAAGATACGTCAATATGGGTGAACAAACGCGCACGTTGAGTTGTTTTCAAATACGTCGAATATGACATATATGTGACAATGCTTGTGTAACATTTAGGTAAGTTTTAAGTAGCTCATCTACATTAATAAAAGAAAACAATTCAAATGGAATGAAACTGGAGTGTGTATATTTTACTTAATACTAGTATTGATTGATTTATTCGTGAAAATATAAACATGTCATACAAGTACAGTTCATACAATACATTCAAGTCACAATATTTAACAATTTGATTGCAATTATCATATATTTCGAATCACAATGCATTGATAGATCACATTTTTAAATCAAAGTCAAAGTTAATCAATTACAATTCGTTACAAGTAACTTGTCAGTATATTTGGCAGAAACATGAAATAACAAGAAGTTACAAGATGTTGAATACTAGACTTGATATATATAAAACAGGATGACCCATGAAAGTTTTACAACTTATTTCCCATGGGGTCCTATAGATGGGTGTCAAAGGTACAAAATTGGTGGCATTAATAAAAATAAAAATATCATTCATGTACACTTGAGACTATAGTCTTGAGATCAAATAGTAATCACTGGTTATAATACTATCTTGTTATCACATTAAAATGTACGTACAAATACTGTATTGATGACATATTTAAACAACAGGCATATATATATATATATATATANCTCATTATGTACTCAGGGAAGTACTAGACACTTTGTCAGTGAGATTATTTGGATGTTCACTGTATTTGTTTCTTTAGTATTATTGTATATGCACTCATGTCGATTACGCCTGAAGATGTTCTCATAATGTACTCAGGGAAGAACCTTATACACTTTGTCAGTGACATTATGTCACTAGATGTTCACTGTATTTGTTTCTTTAATATCATTGTATATTCACGCATGTCGATTACGCCTGAGATGTTTTCATTGTGTACTCAGTAAAGTAAATATGCATGTTGATTATGCATGAAGTCTTTTTCATTAAAGATTTTGCGTAAATTTCGTGTCTAACTATTACTATTACTTCCTTTTATAAGGCCAATACAAAAACAACAGTATTCTTAATTAATTTATTCCTCTAATATGTTTAACTTTATTTCAATCTCTAATGTGGCATCATCCTGTCTTGCCATGGCACACATCCCGCTGGAGAGTTGACCCAGTGCTTCAGAGTGTTTCTCACAATCTTGCCTTTTTTGGTTGCTGTGTTGTGGCCCCTGATATTGACATTCCTGGTATCCTCCAAGTTGCCACCTCTTCTCCATTCCCCAGGAATTAGATCGCCTCTTCAATCAGCATGGTCAACCAGTGCATTTTGCATGGTGGGGTGACTGATCCTCATCAAATTGAGGAGAATGCAGCATGTCTTTACAATCGGCCTTACTGTGGATGGGCTGTGGTTCATCTTTGTGAGAAGTATCTGAAACTACAGATGACCAGTATTGTTATTTGTTAAAAGTTAACGTGAACATTTCTTTTATAAATGAAATTGTGTTTTGAAAAAGGGTATTGCAGTAAAGTTCCGCTATTAAGACCACTTCGAAGATTAACAAAAATTATGCGTTTTTTTTACAATATTCAAGTCCCAAATGGTTAATTTATGAAGGAAAATGGTCCGATATTAAGACAACTTCGCTTTTGAGACCACTATTTTGCCTGGTCTTAATAACGGAACTTTGCTGTACCTGGAATCGGTTAGCCAAAATCCCAAATGCATTTTCTGATACTCTCCTNTATACTAATGAGAACGAATTTTGCTGAAGTCTCATTCGCCAGTACACGCAGATTGACGTCGGGAGACTTTCGCCTATGTGTGAGGAGGCTTTTAACTTTCAAAGATTTTCTAAAGTCATATCCATGAATAAATCTAACAACTTTTTTTTTGTACAACTTGTAATCTATTTTTCAACTGTTTACTTATACCATTGTACCATGAATAACTAGCTTTAGTCGAAATGGCATTGAACCAATGAGTTACATAACAATTTTCTTAATTCCATATGTAAACAGTAGTTTTGTCTATTCAGGAATCTTATTTTTGAGTTCAACTTTTTTATAATATTATTAAAAATAGATTTAGCAGAAAGATCATTGTCCAATATTGAAAAAGGTATTTAACGGACGATTGAGAAACAAGAGTGTGATTTTACATTAAAGTTACGAAGTTTTGATAATTTCCTTTTGGAGCCAAACACTACACATTCTGTTTTTCTAAGGTGTAAAGACAGTTTGTTATCCCTCCCTCCCTAAACATATTTAAACTGAATAAATGCAACATTAGATTTCATGAGCTCATTTGAAAGAAATACAACACATGTAGAAAGATTGCTTCATCTTGTTTTTCGAAGATGAATGAAACAATGCTTACATGTGAACACATCAAACCTTATTTTAGAAATTGTGTTAACGTCGGTAGAATTATTACTCTGCATTATTATTAATTATTACGTCTCGGTGATTGCAAAGCCACACTTAATCATCATCATTAAAGATGTAAAGTTTTATAGAAATATTGTGTAAACATTTCTTTTAACAAACACGTCAGACGATAATGATTTTCTTTCGCAACCGTAATGTAATATAGCTGTACGTTGTGGTCATATACCAGTTTGTGTAATAAAATTAAATATTCCATGACGTGTGTTTTTATTTTACAGTATAAATGCTAATTAACAAATAATTTGGACAAAACGCTTACTTTTGCAAGTTGCTTATAAACTGATTATTGTTGATTTTTTTACCACACGTAATTGTCGATTTTTCTTATAATAAAAATTGAAATATCCTTACATATTGTATTGACTTCGGCTTTAATTATTAATTTATAAACATCGGATTCTGAATCGTTCAAATTATGACGTTTCCATCATTACTTGTCCTGCAGTGTCCAACCAAACCAGGTTAAATCCCCGAATGATCAGGTAACCTGCACAGAATTGTAAACCTTTGTGTGTAGCAGACTGAAAACACCCGTTTGTTTTGTCAGTTCGGCTGTGTTGATGTATAAATAAATCGTCATACAATTAAAATTATTAAAAATGCTTTTTCAGACGACATGATGTTGATGGAGGAAAACAACCAAACTAAGCAAGGTCAGTGATTTTGTTTTCAAGTTTTTGAAGCAGTATATGTATTGCGTTTCTTAATTATTTTACGACATCGTATTCTTGTTTTTCTAATTTAATTTTCGATATCATGCTACCTCTTACTTTGCCTCTACTGCTAATTCTACTAAACTACACGCATGATTCCAAATTAAAAAAAAAATCAAAAAATCTTCATGGAATTATTTTTTTTAAACAATACACACTCACACACACATTATGGGAAATGAGTATACAATAAAAAAAATGACGTATGTGTGGAACCGACGCCGTCTGAGTAAACCAATGGATGCTGCTCGTTGGTATGCATCTACCCGCCGCATATTGTTTATATTTTGTGGAGGTGGAGGATCAAAGCCGACTCTTGCATAATTTAGTTTCGGGCTTGTTAGACTCACTTTTAAACTTGAAAAAATAGCTATAATTGTTATACGATTTTATATGGATAGTACTGCTTACATATACAAAGTAATAATGTTCATTTTTTTAACTTGGAAACTTTGAAAATCTATTGGATTGACGGCACAGAACGAACAGTTAAGATAATTGATTCACTCAGTGTATACATCTATTTTAACATACCGCAAAATACAGAAAACCACGTTCAATTATTAAAGAAGGAAAGTAAAAGTCAACAAGATGTGCATATGATCTAAAGAGACTCTAAAGAGACTCGTTTATTTGCTCGTAGACATTAGCGTATAAAAGCACATACCGAACTTGTCAATGCGCGTACCGTCAAGATAAATGAGAGGACATTTTGAAGGATAACGTGCTATAATGTTTCTCTCCATTTGGTGCAGGTCAGGTTTCAATTTATAATTACGATTACACGCGTGTGTGCATTCGTATTTCTTATGCGCCACATGCTATGCTCCGGTCATAACTTGTGGCTAACAATTGACGTTTGACCTTCAAGGGTAAGTTTGATCTTTGATAAAAGGCGCTGCGTACGTACCCTCGGAAAGGATTAACTTTTTATGTCCTCATAAATGATGACGGCAGCATAATAACCTGCTGAAGTATTGCTATGTGTATGTTGGTGTTGTTTTAATGATGTTGACGATGATGATGATGATGATGATGATGACGATTATGATGATGTGATGATGATGATGATGATGATGATAATAATGATGATGATAAATCCACGTGTCACAAATCATAAATACTATTGCAACACTCATGATCGTCAGCCGCACCTCGGTATTAAATAGCAAAGAAATAACACAAACGTGCAGTACTTCAATAAGTTATAACGCCGTATAAACATTTCGTCGCATGAAAGTGGGGATGTATTTAAATTGTGTGTTATCGGTAACGTCTACGCGCTTTCAAAGCATCACTGCTTAAAAAAATAATGCTAAATAAATATGCTGTATGAAGCAAAAAGATAACCACCAATCTAAACAAATAGTATTTATTATACGAACATAAGGTTGCTATTCATGAATATTACTTCTGTTTGGTGTGCTTTTGATTATTGTTGTGATGAGCATGAGTTGGCGGTATTATTGATACTGTTTTGACTATTATCTTTTTATCATGATCATATGTTGATCCTTGAAAGCCCACATAATTTAGGTTTATAGATTTTTACTATATAAACGTGGTCTCATGTACTCGTTAATATTCATTCGAATACAAAAACGTTTGCTCACGTTGATGCGACCAGGTACACATGTGGCGTTATAGATCGTAACGTTTGTTCACTTTGTTCAAGCTTTCTTACGCAATCCTAGTGTTGTTTTATATGGCCGTTTAATAAAAGCATTCTCGTAGACTTAGATGGAATACAACGCGTTGTGTTATAAGTATATCATTCTAAATACGTTAACTTAAGTATCATACGTATTATCATTATGTTCAATATATGATAATTAGTATTATTATTGTTTTCATCCTCTTTTTCTTCATCTTCTTCTTTTTCTGATCATTAGTTTATCATCTTAATTTTCCGAAGAAGAAAGGGTTTGTAGTAGGGTGATGTAAATTCGCACTTACACTGCTTTACGAAATTTCTTGACTTAGAACCGAATGATTCATGGTTCAATTTAACTATTGAGCTTCATTAATTGCTCGGATATATTTAGTATGTTTTTCAACTAATGCATATGTGTATATTGGTTTGCATGTTTGTTTGAAATAAAGAGATACTAAAAACAGGTTTTGTCATGCACATGTCATTAACACGATATTTTTTAACTGTATACATTTGCCTAGATACAAACATATACACAAATAAACTGGTATCAACATCATGTATTACGGTCGATTTCAAATTAGGTAAAAATGTAAAAATGGTTAATGCACATGCTTTAAAACGTAACATCTTGTGTATGCTATAATACTGGATAAAAGCTAAAAGGTCAATTTATGTTTAGTAAAACAAAATTAATTATCATATGTGATGATTTTATCAGGCAAAGTGGATTGCAGAAAAACCACTAAGCACACATATCGCATATTTTCGTTACAGATACGCTCTGTCAGATGAACTGTATCGTCATTATTGTCACGTTGGTGCTTATTGCGCCACCAGGTTAGGTCTTTATTATNACATTGAACCTAATGGCTCTAAATGCAGTTCCATGCTACTTACACATAGGTGATCATCACCATATAGTATCCAAAGTAATTAGTCGGAAACCATTGATCTTTTGGTATTAACCTTTTCAGGCCCGCTACGCACCAATATAATAGGCTGGATTTTCAACTTCGTTAAAATGATGGTTTTAAGCAACAAATGCGTCATGCTTAAACATGCATATACTTATTTCGATATTGAAAAACGTTTATATTTTATATTTATATTTAGGCAATCGAAGATAATTAAAACAAAAACTACCATTATGTTTTTGATTGTAACCATGCTTTAAATTTGAACAGTTACCTTAATAAGCAGTTACCGTATACACATGTTGATATTCTTAATAAGAGCACATGACCATTATACAATATATAATTATACCGGTAATAGGTATACCTACGGAACGACATATTTAAAATTAATAAATAGCAATCCATTTACTTGAAGTTGTCATTGATTAATATTGTTGCAATTACATTTTTCTACATTTTATTGTCAACCGTTAATTGAATTTAATTCAACAAAAACTACACACATATTCAAATGATAATAAAATCTCGCAAGTATCTGGTTATCATTTGCGGATTAACCTTCTGTTGCGGATTAATCTTCTTTTGCATCATTAACTTCTGCCTTGTTCAATGCCACGCTGGTGACTGAGATAAGTGGAATTAAGAGCGGTTGCACACGCAAGATCTCGACAAAATGCGATGTCATGGTTATAATTAAGATAAAGGATTTGAGAGGAAGGTGTACATACATATACTTTCTCCGTAGATTGTTTGTACAAAAATAAATCAAAACAATATTTATTTTTCTTGCAATATGTTGTAAACCATCATTGTTTCGTTCCCAGTACTAATTTGTGTTGTAACAAGTATCTGTACAAAATTCTAAAAACATCTGAATTTGAGTAATGGGCAATGATGTAATAAAGTATAGGTAAAAAAGAATATGTTTATGTTTGGTCTACCAACACAGCTTAAAATAATGATATAGCTATTCTGCGCATAAACGATACAATGTGTTTAAAATAATGTTCCAGTTCAGAGCATTGTACCATCATTCACGCACCCTTCTGTTGGAGAACCACATCAAACATGCATAGAGAATATCGCTGCATCTACTAGCATATACAGCGTAGCACTATCTGACTATAGAGGCTATATAGTAACAATCAAGAGACAAGATCCTTCCAGTCCTTCATTTCAATTAGATACTAGTAGTGCAGGTTTAGATTGGGCTTTGAAGTCTCCGGCGCTTGAAAAGATCGACAGGGAATCGACACCAAATTTTACATTTGTGTTCAAGTAGGTGACTTACGATTGTGTTTTCAAGTTGTGATACTTTTTCGGCGTAGCTGTATACGCCAGGTTTTCACCTAAGCCCGACCTTTGTAAGCGACCAATCAAGTTGATTATAAAATTTCCCGCCGGTGGGCCTGAAACTTTTCGCAGTAGAAAACGTTCAATCTACAAACAGATTTCGCATTAACATTAATAAGTTATTCCATCGACTTTCTATTTTTGGGAAGTATAAGGTATGAAAAGGGATACTACAGTTCGTTTAGCAAAGATGTTAACTGCGTATTCAGCATGAAACAATTGTATCTCTAATGATAAGGTTCTCAATTCTCGACATCAATGTGAAGAATGTNCTATATGCTTTCATTTATGTTCATGCTTCTTGTGTTTTTCTATTTTGTAAATATAGATATCTTAGTAATAATATATATCTAAAAAAGCGAAATAAACCACGAAATCTGACGCAATACCCCGTAATTTATTTGCGTGTGATGCAGTTAAGAACCTAACAAAGGCATTCGCTATTGTTGATCTCATACATATAACTTTTGATCTTTCATAAACACCGACCACAATCAACGCCGTATATCTTTTTTAAAGATATTTCTTGTTTATTTTAAGCGAAATAATGTTGTTGAACCAGTGATTCATTAAATATATCGTGATTACAGAGATGTTGTTCTTGAAACAATAGTGTGTTGTTGTTTTTTAAATAACAGTATGATATGTCTATTACAAAAGTATTTTATAAAGAGTCATTTATATTGTGTTGAGTTTACAAGTCACAATGAAAATGAAACGAAGTGCGTGATGCTTTATTAAATGAGATCAGTTGAAACTAACTCTTTATGCTGTTGACTAAAATGAATATGTATCGGTCAAATTAATAAATGATACAATATAAGTATGAAAATAATTATCAGCATTAGTTTGTACTTTTTATCATTATTGATGAATTAGGATAATCAATTTGGTATAGAATAACGAATTACCGATGCGAGAGGGATTTATATATTACTATGTGTGTTAAAAAGGGCGTGTTTTGCAGTCACTTCAACTTATAAAACAATTAAATTATTATTTTATTATTAACCGTAACCACCGCTTTAATCAATGTGTGTTCTTCTTATCACAAACCATCGCATGTACAAATCACAGTGCCACAGACGGTGTGTCATCAGTACAGAGCGAAAAGTTGACGCTGATAATAACAGATTTAAACGACAACTACCCTCAGTTTTCAAACGATTCCTACGAACTTACTATTAACAGTTCTTATACTAACGGTAGGTACTTTTTGATGTTTTGTAGATGAGTGCGTTTGAAATGTATTGCTCGTTTGATCGTTATAAATTAAATATGTGCTCGTGTGAAGATACGAATTATTAATAGTAATTAATTCGGTGATTTTATTCAGCATATCAACAGAAAAATGCATACAGCCAGTTAAATACCAATAGCTATCATATCTTTTTCACAATATTTAAAATAAGATTGAAAAATAGTTTAAATGTGTTCAATAAACATCGTTACAATAAATAGTAGCATATTGACGTCACGATATATTGAAAACGTTGGCATCGAATGCTAACCATTGTGACCAAAATACGATTTACAACATCAAATTTATTTCCTTTGTTATTAAAGATTACAAGTATGCATGCCACTACGAAATCTGTGTTGGGTTCTGTCGATTCTTAGTTATCTAACGTTGTTTATAATAATGTACTGTTTCAAAAAACGGGTGCGGTTTGTCCCAGAGATTTAGTACAACAAGGTGAAGGTACATAATAAATTACAAAGTCAGTTGAATAAAAATGAAAGTACGCCTATGGAAAGCTGGTGTTGTAATAACATTAACTGAAGGAAACAAATAGGATGATATGTGTATAAAGTGTATGATATCGTTAATAAAGCTCACGCAAAATAGCCCTTTATGTTTGCAGGAACCATATTAACTATACAATCAATTGATGCAGATGAATCGCCTACGATCACATATTCAATAACAGGTAGTAGAGGTTGTACATGTTTTACAGGTACGGTAAACCCTTTTACGTTAATGCCAAACACTTTTTAAAATATGTTCGCCACGTACACTTATAATTACTTTAACAAGTTCCATATCTAAACACATTTCAAACCGTTTGCCACCAAGCCGAGGTGTGACTGGTTTCGCTTTCTACACTAACGTTTGTGTGCTGGACGTTAATGTATGGCATTTGGAAATTTAAACAGTGTATGCCAATAGTCTAGCTGATTGCCCCGTCAGGAAATAAGATTCCTAACATAACTGTACTTAAAATATTCCACTTTAACTTATAAACGTGCATAAAGCTGCTATATGTATTAGTTAATTTTCTCTCCGATCGTAATTCACAAGCCTAAGTTTTAATGCACCTAACCGTTCACTCAAGGTCAATTCTTGCTGATTACTTAATCCGTGTATTGTAAACATACAACTCCAAAAAGCAATCAATTCAGGAGAGACAATAATTATGGTATTAATACCCGCTAGTCGTTTATTTAAGGCAAGTTACTTATTGTCATACAAGAAAATGCATACAATACATCACACTTTATAATTATTAATGCTGGGGTCACCGCCTTAGAAACGGTCAAAGCAAAGCTGGATTGATTTTAGGCGGTTATATGCCGCGCCTAACTGCACACAGCGCTCAGAGATAATCACGGACATATACGTGTAAACATAGCTCTCATATCATGATTTATTTTTTAATTAAAAAGCTAAAAAAAAAAAAAAANTACTCAAATTTCATAATTGATTATTTATGCACATATTCTTAAATGATTAAAATGATTTGTTTAAGCGGGAGACGCCAATAAAACGTTTGCTATAGACCCAAACACCGGCCAGCTTCATCTCACCACGCCTAGCCAACTCAACGCAACCACCACACCCACATATAATCTCACTGTCCAAGCCAGTGATGGTACAAATGTCAACTTCACAACAGTGATTATACACGTTGAAGGTATGTAAAATGATAATTATTGTGTACGTATTTATGTTATATTGGTTAAAACGTATTAGTTATCTTCAAATGCTTGTTTGATCTGACAATGTTAACATTAAGTGTGTATATTATGAAATCAGTTAATAATACCATGATTTAAAGCGACTTTACGTATGTCTAGTTCGTATGATATTGTGCGCATTAAAACATATTGGTATGTATAATATGTAAATTTAATAGTGAAGCACTCATGTTTACAGTAGTTCGCCGTTATTTTTAAATCTTTACTGCATTGAGAAGTTATATTTCGGACAAGTTCTATGGTTTAAACGACTTAGCAATATGACATAGGCCTTAAAATATCCAACCGCCATTGTGCCCTCGAATAAGCAAACACAATCTTAGGTATGGTCCTTTTATACAACCATGGTCTCAAAATGTCCCTAGTCATGCATGGATGATTGTCACCTCAAGGTCTACATGCATTAATTACTTTATTTTAAATCCACATGACTGAAGATGACCTGTGTAGTCCGTCGCCGTGCGCTAACGGAACGTGCAGTAGAAACCACACTTACTACACGTGTACGTGCAACTCGGGTTGGCTAGGAGACAAGTGTCAGACAGGTATGGTAGATGTTGTCGTCTGCATACTGTTTACATTATATATATATATATCACCTTTTATTCATCCTTTTTGCTTAGCTAGAAAGGCTTTTAATAAACAAGCATAGTTCTATATTGTCTCGGAGAGGCTTTTTATATGAGAATAATTTATAACAATTATTCTGCTAGTTGAATCTGTATTACTTATTGCAGAAAACGACTTCTAATAAAACATACGCGCAGTATAAAAGCAATCTCGAATAGGCATTACGTGCGTGTAGATTCATCTTATTTAATACCCTGTTTATAACTAACCGATAGAAATGTAAGTAGATTGTCTCGTTTGCTTTACTTAAATTCAGCGGATCCGTGTTTTTCTGCTCCGTGCTTCAACGGTACTTGTCATAAAAACGGAACAGGTTTCACGTGTTCATGCAACGTTGGTTGGATTGGCGAAACTTGTAACGAAGGTACAAAACGATTGTGTGTGTTTTTATCTTTAACAGTGTGTTATATGTGTATAGTTTTCTACGCAGTCATTTGCAACTTATATTTTCTTGAACCAAAGAATTAAAAATAAGTTTGACACCGTACTGATATCGCAAAAATTGATGATACATTACACATGAAAAGCGCTCTTGTATAACAGGTTTACGTCAGATATAAATTGTAATTAAGTATATTTTACAACTACACTACAACAAGTTGTTTTCCTGCTTTGATTACGAGGGAATGCCATATTCTGTTTATGTACTGTGTGTTTGTGTGTGTGTGCGTGTGTTTGCGCGTGTGTATTTATGTGTGTGTTTCAGCGTTTATTTATGTGTATGTTTGTGCGAGACGTTTCTTGTTCTGCTCATGTATTTGTCGTGAATAACGGGATTTCGAAATAAACACAAATATTCATCATTTCAAGACTTCTTTTCTATTGAAACTACCATTTCGGTCGTTTCAAGGTAAAACTTACTGTTGACGCTTGCAGTTGTCGCATAGTTTAAGTAGATTGTCATGTCCGTCGGATACGTTAGTCGTCCAGTATTTAATTTTACAATACAATTTCACAATGGATAATGCTAGAACGAAAATATGTCACGTTTAATGATCACACACTTTAACGAAAAAGTAACACTAGAAACTTGAAGTGTTCGCATGTTATTGATATTAAGTGAGTGTTTGTGTTCATGTGCCGCGTGTAACTACTTCATGCATTATGTGAAATTGAAATCAATTGTAAAATAGTATCAGCATATCAAAACGACTTATTGCTAACAACAATTATTTCACCCGCTTACATGTTAGGTCATAGATGACGCTTGAAATGTGTATAATATGCTTCTATGGTTAAAGTGATAGGAGATGATCATGTGACTGTCAGATATATTTCTTTAGTATAGTGTATTGGCAAAATGTCTCAACATTTCAAGGCAATTGGTTTGCAAAAAATCTGCTTTTGCTTAAACTCAATTTAACTGTGTGAATTATGCATTAAGCGTAGCAATAGCTTTACAGGTTTGTTACATACATGCTGTATTAACTGGTCATGTTGTGCATGTCATGCAACGCTGTGTCTTGTTTTATGTGCAGCGATATATAACGGGGTCATTTATATCGTCGAGGACATTTCTATTGCATTAGTGTTTAACACAACTTTTAAATGAATAAAAGTTCAAGTGACGTATGAGACGTAACTCAATAACGCAAATCGTCCTCTGACTCATAGAAATGTTTAAACATTTAACCTCACTATTGTGTTATTTGATTGTTATGTCCTTAGCATAACGACTATTATAACGGCTTACATATTACACATATTCAAACATCTTAATGTTTCATATATATATAAATATACATGTGTCTGTCGTCCGGCAATGTGATCTATACTTATTTCGATAATTATTGTAATTATTACGCTATAAATTATCCAAAGCCATAAAATAATTTGTTTAAATAATACATTGCGTTGTTTTGTATCAGTATATGTCGCCGATCCTTGCCTTTCATCGCCATGTTTGAACGGCTCCACGTGCAATAGGACCGGGACAAATTACACGTGCGATAGTCACATTGGTGAACTAGGTAAAGCACATGACGTACGGTAGCATAAGTATAACAATTAGAGGATCATTATTATTCGAGAATGCCACAAAATCTCTTACACAATTATTTACATTTTTAAAACGTGTCCAGCATCTTTTATAAATTGTATGCACCTGTACAATTGGACATTCATTTAACTGTAATATTAAGTTGAGAAAATATCTCTTAATGTTATTTCATTGCCTATTTTTATCGCACGTCCTTGGTTATGGATCCAAATCGGTTGAATTAACAGGCAAGAATGTTTCTCTCTCTCTCTCTCGCTTCATATTTGTTCTGGAGTTTCATTATTTCTATATTAAATACGAGTTACAAGTCTACAAGTGAGCTCAAACACATGTGTACAGTCGAAAAAATAATATACTCGTCGAATATATACAATTAAGCATTGCTTAGAAGACCAATACAAAAAACAACGCCGGGTTTACGACTGTTTCTTTTTCGGGGGGGGGGGGCGAGAAATCTCTTCTGATCGTAGACGATGATAGGTCAGTATGCAATTTAAATCCCGTTTTTGTCGAATTCCTATAAGCGATCAAAGGTATTTATTATAGCTCATGATTAGATAATGTACGTTAAGTGATTTATTTCTGTATAGCTCTAAACATTATTGGAAAATATGTTGCACAACAACCAAATTGTTATAAATATATGTCATGGTTGTCAAGACAATTTTGAAAATGATTTACTTTAATGCATTTACAACAGTAAACACTTGGACATTTTTGTGTGTATCAAAGCCAATATAAGGCGGTAGGTTTGTTTTAAGGATATAATTATTTTTATTAGATTTGTAAACAATATCTAAATGTTATGTATTCCCCAACTGTGACATAGCATCTTTAACAAAACTATCATCAGCATGGTCGTTATATTATAATGTACTTAACATTACTAACAACAATTCTCATAGCCCTTCCACGTAAGACCATCGATGTTTAAAACTTTAAAAACTTTTATTTATGTAGCCGATCCATGCCTTTCAACGCCATGTTTGAACGGCACCACGTGCGAAAGAATCGACACAAATTACACATGCGTTAGTCCTAGTGGTTTTCCTAAGAACTATAGTGAAATAGGTAACCAATATCCCGTGTACTGTAACCTTGTTTGTTGATCCTTCTTCCCCTTTCTTTGTTTATTTCATGTTGGCGTGTTGGCTGTTTCGCAATGTGCAAAAACGTCAATGTCAATATCTAGAAGGTATTTATGTAAGCACCCCGTGCCTATAGTTATCAAATCGTCAAAAAGCCCGAATTTTACTTAACATATTGTGTTGTAATGTTTGTATTTATTTATTAAGTCGTGTTAAGGTCGTACACAATACAGTAAGCAACAATATACTGAAGACTTCACAGGTTTATTAAAATAAATTCATTCAGGTAGCTCATGCACGTTTGCAGAAAAACCTGAACTGTACACTGTTATAATGATGTTTTACGCGAAACAATACCCTACACGTCATGTGCAGTTGCAAATCTGTTTTTACCAAAACAATACTTAACTATGAACAACCTTCCCATCTAACCAAATTATTTAATTAACATTTATGTATGTTTTTATTCTATTACAAAAAAAGCATGTAAGCAACCTTGATACAAATAAAATATAATATCGATGATTCTTAATAAAGTGTGTATGTCGTTTAAAGCTAGATAATCATCATATGTACTTGTTTATTGTGTGTTTCTTCTGTTCATTAGACAGGTGTATTATACAGCACATATTGTACCTGCAATAACCGCCATGTGTAACATATGTTGTTCATTAATAATATATGTATAAAAGCTGTCTTAATTAGTCAATAAAACATCAAGTATACTGGCAAACGTTTGATTGAACTGAGACTAATGCGGCAGTTTCTGTCAAGCCTACTTTGATTTTGCCTTGTTTTGTTATGTGTTACTTTGCCTTGTGTATACAGTATACAGCCGTTTATAAGCTTTATATATCTCAACACAGGTACTTGTTAAATTTTAACATGTGATTAAGAATGCGATCTACTGACTTAAAGATTACTTCGATCATAACAAAGTTTCAAAGTGTAAGATGAAACATGAAATGAGATTTGTAATCAGCTCTATGTTACGCAGATTGTTTACAGGGCTCGTAAATAGTGCGAATGTGCATAAACTGATATGTACATGACTTCAAAACAAGGTTTCAATAATATATAATAGTATACATCTGAAACCTCATATTTCCTTTAATTAACCATGTAGTTTGATAAAATACTATGTTAATTTGTTAACTTTTATCTGTAAAGTTAACATTGGTGTCATAAGTGTATATATTACTATGTTTGTCTAAGACCGCTGTAACACGCTTTTGTTTAATTACTATGTTTTTCGTGTGTGTTTTCGTTCGTAATGCGTGAATGCGTCTGTGTAAGCCGAACGATGTCCTCATTTAAGCCTCTGTCAACAAAATATGTTCCCTACTGTTCCTTCCGCTTGAACCACGTACAACATATTATAGTGAAAACATATATTTAGCAACATTTTACCCAAACTTCTTCGTTGGCTATTTACAAACTATTGATGTCCCATGCTTGGAACTCTACTCTGTATTTATTAAAAAGTCTCCTTGTTGGATTTCAAATGTACTAATAATAAACACAATTCTTATGCATTTACACTCTAAAATGCCTTTATCCGTAGTTTTCTACTCGCCTGTTGAATTCATTTTGAACGCAGTTCTGAATTTGAGGCTCATGTGAGGATTTTGATCTTGGTCACCATAGGTTTGTTTGAAGATGTAAACATGTGTTTACATCTACAGTTGTTGATTTGGAACAGTAAATGACAAGTATGTGCTTATACATAATGATATGAATCCGTTTTGTGTTACTTTATGGTGTTCTTCATTTGTCATTTGTATTTAAACCGCTTTTGTATACCGTTTGTATTTGTATATGATTGCATTGTACTCGTAATTTTTTTTATGTTTGCCTATATATCATGTGTATTGTATTAAATAATGTCCCTACTTACTTCAAAGGATGATGCAAGTCTGTGTGTTATTTATTAAAGTTTAACAATGTGTTTATCATTATCCAAGCTGAAAGCGGAAGTGTGTCATCAACGTTTGATGATTAAACTCGCGGAGTAATATTCAGGTTATTTATAACATGATTATAATGTTGCATAAGTCCGCTATAACTGTCGCATCAAAACGTGTCTGCACAACTTCAATATAAATGTTATTTGATTAATTGGTAAATTGTGTCAAACGACAACTTATTGCTACGCGTATAAAACAGGTACCTTTTATTGTTGACTGTATGCGAATGAACAGTTGAGTTTCTTTGTTTCAGTAGAACCATGTTTCCCTAACCCGTGTAAGAACGGCGGGATGTGTGTGATGAATGGGACGGCGTTCACGTGCAACTGTACATCAGGTTTCCATGGATCCGAATGTAATGTATCCGGTCCGACTACAGATAAATCGCAAAGTGAATAACGTTTTAATATTCGCATGCAAATATAATACAGGCCCTGTATATTAAATAATAAATGGTTCCGTGTGTATGTATCAAAATAAAGCAAACTTTATAGTAGCTTAATTCCGACGTGCAATTGAATCGTTTCTACAATCCGAGATATTTTTTATTGTATTGTAAGTATTATAGGTGAAATGGATTTACTTTACAAATAATACTACAACACAACCTTATTATGTTGACTATCGCTTCTAAAATAATATTTCACAACATTGATTACATGTAAACAAATACACAATTTACATGTGTGTTAATGGTCTGCAATTAATTCCATTAACCGAAAAAAGGCAATAGATCTACAAACCCACATTGTCTGATGAACTTAAGGTTTACATAGTGTTCGCTCGTGGTTTGCTTGATCCAATATGTGTCTCTACATATCCCTAATGTGCCCTTGTTATAAAGTGAAGAAACCAATTTATTGTCAGATATTGCCCGTTAGTTTCGCAACAACAGAGAACTATTTCTCTGTAAAAATGAACTTAATGTTTTAATGTGACTTAACTCACTGGTATTCACTCCTTTGATGTTTACTTGTCTGAGATGTGGCAAATTGTAAATAAATGGGTAACCACTAACAATTAAGTGTAGTTATTGATTTAATTATATGGCATATTAAGCCTGGCCCTCAGTATTTTTCTCCAATAACTTCACGTAGTATGTACACAAAAAAAAGAGAAAATCAATACAAACATCCGTCAAGGTGATATATACAAACAGAGGGAAAAAACACTATCTCTGTGGTGGTGCAGTCAATCGTTAACCTTATGTTATAGGTTTGAGCTTACTTTTGTATTATGTTTCTGTTTTTCACAATACAACTCTTGATAACTGTTTATTATAAATTCTTTAGGATTAATATCGAATTAATGTTACTTTTTAATATATATTATATATTATACATTGTATAATTGTAATTCTATTTAATTGTTTAAATAATAATATTAAATTTAATAAAATGACCCATATACAGTAAAATAAAAATAAAAAAGAATCCAATGGCATAAACTCTCATTATCTGTGTTTGAAGTAACATCGGTATACAAACGATAAAATTGGTGCTGCAAAAAGGTCAATGCGGAATTTAACACATACGTTTACAAAACAATCGTGCTATTAATGTACAAATTAATTGCGAGTGTGATAAAAAACCAAACAAGCATAATTTTCAACATCAATTGAGTGCAATCGGCCGTAACGATCAGGCAATTGGTTGAGGTGAAATTGTTGCAGTTTTAAACATGATAATGTACAGATGTTTTCAAATATTTGTTTCGCTAATTCGTTATTAATAAGTTGAATTCATATCAGTTTTTTTTATTGGGCTAAATACAACCGTATTAGCCTAAGGCCTACGGCTGTTTGAAGCTCAATTATAAAGCCAGTATGTATTCCACAACAAAATACGAATTTCATGAATTGACTATATAATATAATGCAGCATATTTCAGCATAAATAGAATCAGGATTTTTTACATATAAATAAAAATATGTTTAGCATTGATAATTTTCAACAGTTTGCAGCTAACAATTAATGAAAGCTGATGCAACAATATCATCATAACTTTCTACGAAAGTGAACAACAACGACTAAATCATCAATGCTAAACGAAATATACAAAGGGATTGTTTTCTTGTATGTCTTACTTCACCTTTCATCAGTGTTCAATGAATTACTTTTGTCATTGTGAAGATGTTCACGGCGAATTTTCAGAGCAAACGATCAGCTAACTCAAATACCGTTTCCTTTCTACTGTGGATTCCAATCCAGTTATAATCCACTTTTTTATAATAGTCTCAACGAACCATTTAAGCAAAAACATATATTCTAATTTGAAGATGTTTTGAAGAAATTTCAAGGAAATCAAATATGTTATTTAATGTTTTCTGGGTCATCGTTGCCATGATTTTGAAAGGCGTTTTCGTAAATGGAATGGAATCGATATTTCAAACTTTATTTTATGTTGTAAAAGTCCTTAAAATGTTTACACAAAATTGGCGAGCTAATCCTGAACTTTGATAAATCAAATCACGTATTGACCGCGGTTGTCACGTTTTGGTCGCGTTTCACCCGTATAGGCCGAGTTTTCGTATTTATTGGAAAGGTGTACGCTATATCCGGTCAGCGAACAAACTAGATTCTCGTACAATATAATAATGACAATAATTTATGTACGATCGTCATCATAAACATTAACTAAAATGAACAATTAATTCGATTAGAAAATCAAACAAAAATAGAGGTTATATAAAGCCGACAACTTAAAGATGCATGGAATGTTTTAAGTTAAGACATGGATTTTTAAATATGTTTGGGCCAATATGACTAGTCCCATTTTTCGATGCGTTTAAATGGTATCCAAAGGTATTTGTATGTTATTCTCCTTTGCAAAATGCGCATTAGACATACTTCTAGGTATAATAATGTGATTTGTCAATATTTTCAACAACAAAAAACATTATTGGATATATCTTCTTGTTCACCGAGAGCAGATTGGCAGCGAAACGCTGAGTCGAATTAACATGTTACATGTGTATCAGTGTATTATTTGCCCTTGTGTAATTCATTCCTTATATTTCTTCAGGTGATCCTTGCATTTCTCAACCGTGTGAACACGGTGGTACTTGTATGGTTGTTGGAACTTTGTTCAGCTGCCAATGTGTGTCTGGTATGACGGGAAGTACGTGCTCTACAATGGTTGCAACGGCCGCCTCACAGACCTATTCACAAGGTCAAGATCGATACGAGTATAACGTGCAAACTTTACAATTGCACGGTATTTCACATCTCGGCCATTTATATTTATTCAAGTAAACTACGAAGCATTTTTAAGGTAACATAATGCAATATATCGTTGCTTTCGTGTTTCAGATAGGAACAGTGATAGTTCCAGCAAATTGCTTGCAGTTTACATCGTCGTTCCAATGCTTGTCGTCGTGGGCATTGTGGTCGCAGCGATTGTTATTTATAGATGTAAAAAGAGGTGATTGTATGTTTAAAAATTAATTTTATGTGCATAATCATTTGTTTGATAATGTTTAACATTACAATTTTTTTTGCTCACTTAACTTATTCAACAATGGAAACAAAACGTAAGCTATTTTTATGGATCGGTATGTTGTTGTATTTAATTTCATTGTATTTGTTTACCCCGTACAACATTTTTGAACTGTAATCGCATGTGATATGAGATGGTGATATACACTTTCATTATGGATGCGCTTTTATCATTTATAGTCAAATGTCATATGCCTCAATGAACCGGTGATAGTGGGCGGCGTTTTTAGTGTCAATTTTACCAGATCTCATAACAAATAAACTAATTAGTATTGCATACGCGATTAAGAACGTGCGATGTATTTCAGACAAAAGGTAGCCGACGACGTTGTGCAAGCGGGTTCCACACAACCAATGTTTTGAGAGAAGCCATGTACCAAACAATGATCTTCTAGGACACAATGGTCCACAATTTCCTCCTGTCAATAAATCCCATTTTCTTACTTCTCAATAATCGACCTTTAATTATTTTAATTCGTAAGGTGGCACTACCGTTTTTTTATCTTATATTTTGTGTGTGTTTTATGTCGTTCTGCATCCTTGATATACATAACCATTTCCTGGCTCCATGGGGTTTGTCATTGTTAAAAAAGCATGTGCAAATGTTTACCTGGAAATGTTGACTGATGACGATTTATCAATTTCCAATATGTTCAAGTATAGTATGATAAATCCAACAAAAACACATATTTGTGTCCTTTTTTATCGACGTTTCGGCTTACGCCTTCATCAGGATAATACAAATAATAACAGAAAGCGGATGTTACGTCATTTACTTAACGTACATTAAATTGCGGGAAAATGTTCGTCAATAAAATGAACGTCAAGTAAATTAAGCTTAACTTTCGGATTCAAGAATACACAATTTCCTATAAAATTATATATAAAATTACTAATAGGAAAAAACAAAAGTAAGCTAAATTTAAATGCAGAGCTAGTATTTTATGTTAAAAAGAACTTTGTTATTCATACCATTAGGGTATAATATTTTAAGTATAGAATCCAGTAAGTTTCTTAACACAGACGATTTATGTTGTTTCTAACAATATCAATTGGCATAAAGGAAAAGTCTTTTGCACTGTGTTGATCTTCTAAAATTAAATATGGGTGTTTACTCGAGGAAGTTAGAAACGAACTTAAAAAGAAAATGTTAAACGCCGACATGTTTGACTTGGATTGTGAAATCAATAAACAAACGGAAATGAAACGCGAACAACTTGCTGCTAAGCACGAACAAAAGATTCGCCACATGGTAAATAAAAAACCAGAAGAGAAGAAATCAAATAAAGTGAAAGACAATACCGATGCAACCGTGCTTAAAACAAATAACGATGATCAACCAAAGCAAGATTCATCGCCAAGCATTCGCCAAAACAACGGATGGAAATCAAATGGTGCAGTGAATCGCAAAAGGGATAAACGCATCAAAATTTCGACAAATAAGGCGCAGCGCGTTGCTGATTACAAAAATACGGACAACGCAGTATTACATCGCATACCGGAAACACAATCATCGGAGCAAAAAGGCGAGAATTCAATACCTGCCGATAGAGCAACACAGTCAAAAAACGAGCCAGCCCCGGGTCCAAAAAAAAACCTACGCAGAGGCCTTGAGCAACGGGGCACATGCAAATCTACAACTGCAGATTTCAACTCTTCAAACATCGTTGAACAGCCTAACAAAAACCGTTGCGCAACTAGTAGTAGCAACCACTCAAAGGGGAAACGACAGAGACGTTTTGTCCGTGTTTCAGACCGAAAAACATGGCGGAACACAAAGAAACGGCTTCGCAATATTCAGAATGGAAAGAAGATAGTTTTAAACCATTCATCCAAATGCCTCACTGATGATGATTATATCCTGCTCGGCAAAGGTTTGAAGTTTTGTCCCAAGATATGTTCTCATCATAAAATAAAGTTGGCCGAAGAAACATTTAAATACAGTAGGCGTTTAAGACTTAAAGAATTTTTCAATAACTTTAATAACCCTGATACACAGTCTTCTATTATTAATAATGATGAAGACTTTACACGGCCATTCTTCAATAAACGCGAATCTACATTTACTCCTTTCGCCTGGAGAGACATGTACCTTGACTTTTATATCACAGCTATCACAAAAGAAATATAACAGTCCGCTAGTACAAAAAGACAGTATAGTAATATTACTAAGAAGGAACTAGCTTCACTTCGAAAACTGTCCCAAGATGATAGCATTATTATCAAGAAAGCCGACAAATCTAACACTATTGTGATTATGAACAAAATAGATTACACAAATGACGTTTTACGTCAACTTAACAATGAAACTCATTTCGAAAAACTACCCAGCGACCCATCAAAAAATGTAAAAAAAATGTGATCATCAATTGCATTGAAGATATACAAAAATCACAAATCAGCATTGTAAAAGAATTTCATGCGTTACCACTGGATATAAGGTCTCCATATTTCTACATTTTACCAAAGATTCACAAAGAAACAAATGAAAATCTTCCGCTGAAATACATCGGTCGCCCAATAGTGTCAGCATGTAATTCACCTACAAAGAATATTTCTAAATATATAGACTCTATTCTCAAACCATACATCTTTGAATTGCCGTCTTTCATCAAAGATACAACGGACTTCATAAAAAAGCTCAAAAATAAGACAGTCAATAGTAAAGAAACCTACCTCGTCACTCTAGACGTGTCATCGCTCTACACGAACATCCCGCACGACGATGGAATCAAGGCTTTTGAGGAGTTTTTGCATAATGGCAACATTAATAGCAACATTATTTCTAAGTTGTTGCGACTTGTACTTGAAAATAACTATTTTCTATTTGATGATAAATTCTACTTACAAAAAATGGGTACCGCTATGGGTAGTCCAATGGCGCCAGCAAATGCCTCGCTATTTATGGGAAAACTTGAAAAAGACTTCATTGAAATATGCGAACATAAACCGACAGTGTGGTTTCGCTTTTTAGATGATATATAAATATGATTTGCGACCACTCTTTAGAGAAGCTTGAGTTGTTTATTGAAGCATTAAATCGTTTTCACCCCAACATGAAGTTTACGTATACAGCTTCTAGGAAAATCGTATCTTTTCTCGATGTGACTGTTTCTATTAATAACGACTAAACTCTTCAAACAGATATACACATAAAGGAGACCAATAACCACCAATATCTTGACTAAACGTCATGTCACCATTAAAGTGTAAGGACGGGATACCATAAAGTCAGGCGAAGCGATATAGACGTATTATATCGGATGACAACAGTTTTAAATCGTCACTTCAAGACCTCAAGCATCATTTCAAAGAGCGAGATTATCCGGAAAAAGTTATCGATTGTGCGTTTGAAAAAGTTTCTGCTCTATCTCAAGAAGACGCATTACAGTCCTGCAATAAAGCTAAAACAAAAGTAATCCCATTAACAGTGGAATATAATCCGTCATTGCCAAACATAGGAGCCGCAATAATTAAGTAATGGGACCTACTTTACCTGTCACAAAAAGAAGAAGTGAGAAGTGTGTATAAAACTTATAAGCCAATACTGGCTTTTAAAAGGCCTAATAATATAGGAAACCACATTAAACGTGCTCAATTTAAAAACAGTTTGAACAGTTCACGTGCGTCAAGTGCCTGCGGAAGAACGCGTTGCTCCCATTGTAAATCCATACACGTTGGAGAAAATTTTAAAAGTACAGTAACAAGCGAGCAATTTAATTTACGGAAGAATGTGAACTGTACATCTAAAGATGTAATATACCTCATTACATGTAAACAGTGTGAGCAACAGTACGTTGGACAAACCATGCAACCGGTGTCAAAGAGAATGAACAGTCATCGATTTGACATAATAAACTTGTCTGACCCTGCATTTTCTACATTAGTCGCATCACATTTTAATGAAGATCAACACAGTGCAAAAGACTTTTCCTTTATGCCAATTGATATTGTTAGAAACAACATAAATCGTCTGTGTAAAGAAACTTACTAGATTCAAAGACTTAAAACATTATACCCTAATGGTATGAATAACAAAGTTCTTTTTAACATAAAAGACTAGTTCTGCAATTCAATTTAGCTTACTTTTGTTTTTTTTCCAATATGTGCAAGCTTATCCAAAATAAAAGAATGAGGTATATATTGGTGCGCAGTACAATATTGTTTTCCCTTTGTTTTATATTGCTTTTACGGTATTTTACTTAATCATTTATGATATGATTGAATGCGTGCAGTTAAGCCTTTCTTTAAAATATACCACAATTGATACCGTTTCTTGAATGTTATTGCAATTATTAATACTGCCACGACACTGTCATATTGACATTGTTTATAATACACACAAAACTTTGCTTACACTGTGTAAGGTGTAATTATACAGTGCATAACTGTACGACTTGGGTTCCCTATCCAATTCATGTACTTTTTTTTAATAATCAATATATTTCATTACTCTTTTCAGATGTATTTTATAAACATATTTATCGTCATCGTAAGTAATGCTGTCCTTATAGTATGTGTACTGCTTCTAAACCCTTCTCTTCGCTGTAATTGACTCAAGTGTTTTACTTGGTCTACACGTGGAGACTTGTCTAACGCAACACTTTTCAAACTTGAATATCTCAGTAAAGAGGTACGGTTTTGATTTAAAATTGTAAATGTGATCATTTGACTAAATTCTGAACAAGTTCACGATAAATCATTCATCCGTGACGATTGGACGCTTTAGCACGTGGGATTGTATGGTTTTATCTTTTTGCACGTGGAAATGGTGAAACGTAATATTATTCTAAATTTATTATAATTTCATCATTTTAGGTGGGTTCTTACATCAGGATAACATAAAACTAGTTTTTTTAATGTATGGCTCATATGAATATCCAGAAGCGCAACCGCGAATTTGGGCAACTTGTATGCTACCTATCCCACGTGCTGAAGCGTCCGATCGTCACGGATGAATGATTTTATCGTTATGCAGTCATATGATCACATCTACCATTGTTAATGAAATTTTTTATTTATTTACTTATAAGAGAGATATTTTAGTTTGAAAAGTGTGGCGTTAGAAAAGTATCCAATAACCTTGAAGGTAACCTGCATTTGTTGATTACTCGCCGGGTTAACCCCGATTTCGCTTTGCAGAGTCCCTGAAAAGTCTCGGGCAGAGCGAAACGTCTCCGTGATCAGCTGATCCCTTGGCAATCCATATGCCGTTATTCACGTGGGCTCCTTAACAATTTATAAAATATGCGAACCTTTTCAATCCGGTCCTTTCCGACCAGTATGCCATTTTTTGTACTTGTCTTGCAATAAGTTCAAGTGAATTAACCTTATAGGTTATAGTTATAGTGTTGCTAAATTTGTATCTCGTTTGAATTAATACTTTACGACAAAAGATCCTAACGATAACCTACATAGATATGTTAATGGAAACATTAATCCTTATTTAATCAGTATTTATATTACTTACTAAGTTAACGATTTATTCCAAACAAGATAGTATTGTCGCATGTAGTATTTCTGCTAACGTCATTCACCATAAAAATATTGTGCAACAAAAAAACAAACCCATGCTTTGACATTTTAGAAAGTAATCATGTATGAATATATTGACAACATGTATTGTGTAGGCTTGCTCTAAACTTTATGTGTGTTTGTGTAGTGTTTAACTAAAAATTGCGACGAAAAATGTATTTACTTACTGATTTTGTATTTATTTTGTATTTGTGATACATAAAAAACAGAAACATATTATGATTTATGTCAATACGTATCTCAACAATACACGAGAGTTAATAGCTTCAATCCGGCATTAATTGTTACGCTATATGATCACGTGATCTCTGTACAAACAATCACCACGTTTGTTTAAGATGCTGTGTAAACAATAAAACAGTTGAAATGTCAAGTGGTCCATTTTCGTTTGAATCTGTTGCAACTGTACACAGATATTTGAAAGACAGAGGTGGTGTATTTTGTGAAGCAAGAAACCCCGAGTTAATGTGTTTGCCACATACATTGAATTATAATTAGTTCCTGAACACCTTATTTGTTTATAATTCCGAATATTACATTTGATTTTTACACTTATAATTATCTTCTTGAATTTAACGAATTTAGAGATGCTAAACTACGAGCCTATTACCAAATTGAAGGATAAACATTGGCAAAGGACGGCTCTGTGGTGTACTTAGCAACAGTTCCCTATCACACAATGTCACACAATATCACTTATTATATTTTACAAATAACACACGCATACAATGATGCAGTTATACAAATAACACAAGTATGCATGTTCAATGGACATAAGTATAACCCACTACCAGTAGGGAGGAGGGTGGGGCTAAAACATCGGAGTATTTTTACCGTCTGTCAGTTCACCTATCGATATGGCCCGAACACTTATATAGAAAGATGTCCGGCGTTAAAGATCCATATGTCTATATTCAATTTTAAAGTCGTATTTATAGGTCAAAACTCATAATAACGAGTTTTACACTCTGGACCACATGCTAAGATATATTTGTTTTCTCGACGGTGTTTTGTGCACACGAGGGTAATAGCAATCGTCAATTAGTAGGGCCATCTCTTGAGGTGCCCTTACCCATTTTCAATATTTTATTTATAATTGTATCATGTATCATTTATTTTATAAATTGCAAAATTATTCAACAATATTTGGTCAACTATTGTATGTCCGCTGTTTTCATTTTATGTTAGACAACAAGTTATTGAAAATAAGATCCATGGCTTTAATTAACAAGTGTATATATACATATATATAAATAATTTCGGCAAAAACATCAAGCTATACTTAATAACAAAAGGTATGTTGAGGACAATAATAAACATTTTAATACTTAAAATGTATGTTTGCAAACTAAATGTCAAAACGTTTTAATCATTTTCAAGTTGATATTAAATCAGGGGGGGGGGTATAAATTACATTAAGTTGTAGTAGGCGCTTATCCTTTTTACCTACTGTTCTGCTCAAACCTAATCTTTCATTAAATCGTTTGCTATATTTACATCGACCATTTCAGAGCGAAACATCGTGTTTAATCCAATACGAATGACGATGGTTGGATATTTAAAAACGGAATGCCAGCAATAGTTAAATAAAAAGTGTTGTCTATAACTGGATTCCTTTGTCTTGCAATGCTTAAATTTGCATATTTGAACCTTTTTATACATGTGTATATTTTACCACTTATATGCTGCAATCATCGTTTATTTCATATATATTTTCATAGTGATGATGTAGAGATTTGACAATCACACGCATATCACACGCTCATTTGACTTATATATAGTGTCGCATTTTTAAATTGTTTTCCTAAATATTGGATAAATTTACCTTCAAAAACATATGGAGAGTTATTATTTATACCACTGCTACTCATATGAGTGAAATCGATCTAAAGCCTATGCGATACAGCACAATATATGTATCAATTCTAAACATAGACACTATTAAAGCTTCGAACCCCGACTTGGAAACGGTCAGTGTAGTTTTAAGAGGACCATTTTCTCATGTCAAATATCAAACACAAAAGATGTTGGCTTTGTACTTTTGGATAATTTTTAAGCGGAAGAAAGCTTAAGAGGTCAGTTTAGGACACATGGGCATGATTTGAGAAAAATCAATAGCGGACCATTATTTAATCTTACATACTCAATAGTACATGTGTTAGTCGTGTTGAAATAGAAAAGACATTTTGAAAAGTTGTTTTATAATGTATTTATTTTTAATTGTGCGACCTCTGGGCGCGGCCTTTTTTCATCATAAGTGCATGATTTGAACAATATTTTGACAACTATCTTAAATTACATATCGGATATTAAAGCAGAGAGCATTGTGGATGTTCATGCTTTTTAAAAAGTAATGTACGATATAAGCTTATAAAATTCAACTGGCCCCTGGAGCGAGAATTATTTGACCCCACGGATGCGATCTGAATACATTTTATACCGGCATCCTTTCGTGGTGTTACATACCAACTATCAAAGCTCTGATTGTTGTGGTTTAAAAATTATGTTTTTTAATTAGTAACTTACTATGTAAGTCTAAATAAATCATTCGGACCATGGGGCGTGGAGCATTGTAAGCCCAGAGACATGAGTTAAACATATTCGATGTTACAAAGAGGGTCACTCAGTAATGATTCCTGTGGATGTTCGAGACAATTTTCAATGGACAATCTATATTGGTTTGCTTTATGTTGTTTGGTCAAATACGTGATGGAACACTCTAGACAAACATTTAAATACTTAAAGAAGACGTTGTGGTTTCGAATGATAGTTTTTTTTACGATAATTTACCATCATCACAGCTGTACTTCTACCAATCAATGATGACCCTCTTCTTAATGTAACGTAATTGCACATTGTTCGTGGGGAACACACAGTAACAAACACAGTTCGTTTCTCTTTTCATCTCGATTTATTTCTCTTGAATATGTTCTAATACAACGCTTGCTAATGTTCGTGAAATACAATTTTAATAGCGCGGGGCAAAATGGCCCCGCTTCACAACAAAGATCGACTTCTCTCGTCACTGGCTAAAAGGGGACTGATCTCTCTATCCTAAAATAAAAATTCAAAGATAACACATCCGGCCTTATACAATTGTGATTGGTTATTAAAACGCTAATGCTCCGCCCCTATGTAGGCAGGACGTAGACAGATATTATCTTATTTAACCCTGTAAACGAATGTTTTACTGGTCGATCAAGATAGTCAATTCAGACTGTGTTTCGTAACTAATCTTGTTTCACATCTTTAAGTATATACTTTTAGGCAACGCCATAATTGAGTGCATTTGAATTTTAACATAATTTCGTGGTCTTATGATTTTGCAAATATTTAAATTGAGATCTTATTTAAACCATTATATTCAATTAAACATCTATTACATTATATTTTTAATTTAACATGTATTAATAATCTCCAAATATCAAGAATTCTATTTATGAAATAATGGTTGTTGTGATTAAAGATTTATTAATAATTTTCTACAATTATTAATTTCTAAATACCAGCAACATACAGCTACGTTACATTTATGAGCTGCCACGACTATCTATATATGCTTTTACAAAAAGGCGACTACATGGGAAAGTTCATTTAAAAACATAGTGGATAACCGTATCGTGTGAATAAACTCTCATCCATCGATCTATGTTATTTGCGTCAAGTTTAGTTTAGTTGAGCTCATAGTAAATTGTGTATTGTAATGCATAATAAAAATATGATCAAATAGTAAATTGTGTATTGGAATATCTAATAATAATAATATGAGCAACAAGTAAATTGTGTATTGTACTACACAATAATAATATGAGCAAATAGTAAATTCTGCATTGGAAACGACATCAATTTAATTCCGCTTTCAAACGCTGCAAAGCCTCACATTCAAACGTTTTAGCGTGTGCACTTTATACAAAAGACATAGCGACTCTATATTATCTTCGGAATTCGTTTACATGACTGAATGTTAAGCTATGTTTCAGTTATACGACATTATATAATATTCTTTATTTAAGACAACGTGGTAAAGAAGGGGAGAATACAAGCGAGCGAAAACTTGATTATTCATTTCTAGCTTGAGTGAAATTAGTTCATTTCACTCTTGCTTGGTGCGAAGTTGTTTGGGATAAATTTACAATTATTTTTAAACAATCCGTAAATTACCTCATTCCTATATACAGAGCAATACAATATTATTATTTACCAAAGTAGGGTTGATAAGAACCCCTTAATAATTTTGATGAACGAATTGCAAAATTGAAACGTGATCGAAACATATTGACATGAGTAATTTGTTATTCACTTACGCAGTATGTTCATGCTTATTTGACACTTTTCCGATAAGACTCAGTTTGTAATCCTTGTAAGATGGCAGGCGGTGACGAAATCTTCTTTGGTTTCAACAAATGCTCAGATAACACAAAAACGAAGATCAAAAGTAAGTGTTATCTTAACTAAAGGATTTCATAAATAGTCAAGTTATGTTTGAGTGAATAGATACGAATATAAAATAAACATAACGAAGTAAACTAAAGCCGTTCACACATTGACAGATTGAATGGAACACAGGAATAATACACACTGTTTGTTTGGTAAAAACGTTACCATTTTTCGTTCGCAGAATATTGTGGAGGGTATGTACATGTTTACTTTTTTTATTGAGCTTTCGACTAGAACAAAGAACTTTTTTTAAATGCAGAACAATCTTATATCAATGAGTTGTGTATGCATTTATTCTGAATGTGTTTTGTAAAGCATCATTTTTGCTATCGAAAAGTTAATGAAATCGTATTAAACAGTTAAAAGACGCAATAATATTGTTAGGTCTGCCACTCCAACATTGACCTTAAACTAACCTGTATGCATGAATATATTCAAATACTGTCACAATGAGTAAATATACTCATCGGTTATGAGACTTCTCGGACCCCACAATATACCATATACAATACGTCTCAGTAATTAAAAACGAATTTCCGAAACATTTTCTCATCTCTTTGGAATATGATTATGATTTTGTATAAATGTGAAAGATAAATGTGAAACTATTTCGATTGTCTGATGAGTACAGTCCATACGACCATATATTTTCCAGTTTTCGAGTCACCCAACTGCCGAATCTACGCATAGTACACGATCTCAAACGCTTTTAAATTATGTTCTGTGTAGTGAAACGGTTGATCCAAAGCATGTATCATTATGTCCCAATGAAGGTACCAAGGCTATTTACTTATATATTAGATGTCATGTCATGAAACCTCACTCGGCTAAAACTGCCTCTCAGAGATAAATATCAGCAGCGATGCAGGTCCGAAATTATATTGAAACGTTTTGGCTCAATGCCAGTAAACGAAAATAACACTAAAGGTACAGGCGGTCGTTTACATCACACGATGGTGGTGTCAAAGTAATGCATACCCGTCAGTTGTTTTTTCGATTTTTTTTTTCAAATATCATACCCGTTTCTTTTAACTCAACCAATAAAGTGATTTAGGGTCAGGTGAATCGCACTTCGAGCAAACGTTATCGTTGCGTAAAAGGAAGTGCTCCCTATAAGCAGTGCCTAAAATAAAGAGAGTTTTCCTTTATCGTTTAATTTTGTGGCTACGCATCAGTATCGTCTTGAAAATGCGATTCTAATGAGCGCCAAAGACATAGGAGTTTATGAAAAACAAATGTGTATTTGCCTATTAAAGATCCCTTCACTCCCGTTATCTATAGCCATGCTATAAGTATAATTAAATACGATCGTGTTGATCCACATTATCCGTTGTATTTTCATCTCCCTGAATCTAAATTTACCACTGAAAAACAAGTTCATTATGTAGACAATTATTTCCGGTCGTCACTTGAAATACATTTCGTCAGAAATAGGCATTTAAATCTTATTTAAAAATTGCAATAATAATATAAATAGTATAAATTAATTAAAACGAACAACGCCATTGGTTATATTTCACATGTGTTTGTAATGAAATTATTCATATATTCCCAATGTTTCGCGCTTCACTATGCAAATTGTAATATACATAAATGCATTTCAGGTAGAAGATATAACTCGGTTATCAAAGTGCCCAATATGTTGAAAGTAAATAATACCACCTATTAAAACAGGCTCTATCTTCGTTTATATTTCATTGAATATTTTCAAAATTTCAATATTTGAAGCACAGTGATTACTCTACATGCTGGAATAGCCAACAATTTCTTCCAATATTTCTAAGTAGTTTTATTTTGTTAAAATGTTTACTTTTCATCCAGTTCACGCTGTTTTCCGTCCCAAGTTTCTATTTCTTTGGGCAATAATCTACCATTCTTCCGTGATTTTTTTCTTCCCAATTCAAAAGAATACTCCATTTATCAACTCGAAAATGTGCCTTTTCTAAAAAGAACTAATATTTAGGATATAACTTTAAAACAAACTGAGGAACTAACCTTTCGCGCGTTGCTTTTATTTATCTCTGTAATCGAAGTGCCATCGGTTATCGAAGTATCCGTATTACCAGCGTGAATATGTACGCTAATTTGAATTAAAAGTGTTATGTCAACAATGATTTGCTTTAATTCTACTGTTTGAGTTTTCAAAGTGTCCACTCATATACATATTTAACGCGGTGATATATCAGATGATAAGCGCAGACCAAACTGATCAAGCTTATCACTTTACTTCTATCTATAATCAGAGAAAATAAAACATCAATAGATCTTACGGTGAATAAAGCAGTGTTTGACAAATAGAGAATAATAGGTTAGTGTTGATTATAGATCAGGTTTATCATGCGATGCTTAGAAGACAAAAAGCACGAGCCTTGGCGAGTGCTTTTTCGTTTTCGTGCCGAGCATGATAAACCTGATCATTATCAACACTTACCTATTATTCTATTTATCCCACTTTCATTCAGTAAACCTTTTTATTTAAACAAAATAAGTTTAACTTGTTATTTTCGCTTGATTTATGACGTCATTTTGTCGAAAATATGACGTCATTTCGTGCGGTGTATTATAGCAGAAATTTAATCAACGGGGCTATAATCAACCGAAATCGCTGTAAAAGTGGGATAAAAACACTTTCGTGTGTATGATAAAATGAGAGACTTAATCTTGCTGTGATGAAATTAATTTAAGTAATGAATATAGTATTTTATATTAATTTCATTTCAGTCATGTATATATTATAATATAATTATTTTCACTGTATTTCTAGCGTAATGTGTGATAGCGATACAAATATCACAACTCATTTCTATTCTTATTCATACTTGGTCTCAAAGGTGCAACTCTTGCAGGTAGTATCGGTATACGAACCGTTATAATTTGATGCAAAGTTGTTGTCAAGGCGGGATTTTCGGACATGCAACTGTTCAAAATGGCGTTCAATATATATGAAAATAATCATCAATTAGGAACTTGTTTGGCATGTGTATCTTTTATAACAGTGGTATATGCCGTGAAACTCATATGATGCAATCATTGTTTATTGCATATATATCATAATATTGATTATTTAAAGATTTAAAAAAAAATGTTTTTGTACATATTGGATAAATTAACTTAGAAACTTAGGGAGAGAAGACATTCTTTTTACCGCTGTTACTCGTATGAGCGAAGTCGACGAATAACCTATGCAATGCAGCACTCAATATGCATCACACTGCTTAACATAACACTATTAAAACTTCCCACCCCTAATTGGAACGGTCAGTACAATTTGTTGATGTTGGAATATTTGAAAAGGACCACTTTCTGATGTCAAATATCAAATATTAAAGATGATGGCTTTGTGCTTTCGAAGAATATTTGGAAAGTTCGAAAGCTTTAGAGTTCAGTAAAGAACAATTTACCCCGCAAAGGGAGGGGTCAAGTTTGACCACAGAGCATGATTTGAGCAAAATAAACAGAAGACCATTGTAAAATGTTACAAACAAAACATATTCCCCCTTTGCAGTGTTTAGAAAAGACATTTTGTAAAACATATACATTTCATTGTATAAGTATATTAAACTTGTATGACCTCTGGGGCGTTGCCATGTTTGATCCTAGGTGCATGGTTCGAACAATATGGATCTATTATCTGATTTCACATCCCAAAAATTGACGAACATAGCCTTGCGTATTTAAATGCTATTTGTTTAAAGTTAATTACTATATAAGCATATAAAATCATGTGACCCTGGGACGAGGCTAGGTTTTACCCCACGGACACGATTTTAATAATGTGTGTACAGGAAAAATTTATGATAACAAATATAAAAGCTCTCAGACTTTTGTTTCATATTGTACTACTATAGTGACCCAGCGGTTTAGGAGATATTTTGTGAGTGAAAAGTTTAAACATACCGAATTGAAAACACACTCAGGAAGTCACGAGTTGCCCGTGGTTTTTAAGCGTCCATTATCTCCAAACTCAATAATGTGCTTTATCATATCCAATTCGACATCAAAAACATTTTGATGAATTTCAGCATGATTAATCTTATATTTCAATTGAACATTTGTTTTGTTTGCTTTTTGTTTTAGTTCAGATACTTAAAGCAACACTCTCGATCATCTTGTGCATACTAAAATCAGAATGTGTTGCTGTGAATGGTTTTCATATGCGATTATTTACCATCATTACAGCTGTATTTATACCAATAATTGGTGGCGCCGTTAACTTCACTATGACCTGCCAAGATTTGGGGATTTAAATCGGTAAATGCTTGGCATAACCACTCACTTATCTCAACATTAATCACAAAAACGCACGTGTAAATAAAAAATAACCTCTAACATTATACTTTCATTTGTAAGAGTAATACAAATTTTAGGCAAAGTAAAACAAAATAAGTATAATTATCAGCCAATTCCTGTATGTGTGCATGATTAAGTTTAAGTTACTTACTGTACATTTTTTTTATTGAAAAATGTCAATAATCTATCTTTAAGTGTACGATATGAAAGTATACGGCTCGACATACAACTTTAAAATTCTCAAAAGGTCAGGTGTATCTCGCTTATCATTATTAACGTGTTTATAAATGACACGAGTGATCTTCAACAGGGTACATTAAGGATGATAAGCATAGGTAACTTTAGTATTGCGATGATAGTTCAAATCTTTATCTCACCCACATGCTATACACGACCTAATCCCGTTTTCTTTGAAGACGTTAAGTTTTTCAGATAAAGTGTTATTACACTGTATAATACAAGTTCATAAAAGGTATTATCAGACATGCTTGTAAAAAAACGATTGGATAACGCCAAACTACTTTTCGTTTTCCGTAGAAAAGTAATCAATGAACATTATGCATGAACACCATTTGAGAATCCCCAAGATCGATTTCGTATATTTAAAATCAAGAATATCTTACTTTTTATTGTCTTTTTAAAAATTCCTTTGTTGGGACTCGTCCACATTTGTTAGTTCTTCAATGTTTGTTCAACGTCAATGTCCTGAAAATAAACGGTTATATTCAAATCGTATTAACCCACACATTTCAGTCAAAGTGATTAATCAAAATGTGTGCAATAGGTTAATCAAACAAATATTATTCAGAAGCGTTTAACTGCAATTTTACTTCAATCAAATCATGGTATGAGAATAAAGCACGTACATACGACCCGTCGCTTGGCACTTAAATTTGCACAATAGACGTTTTCTTTATATTGACTATTAGATTTTACTTTTGAAATACTTTTCTATTAAAACTTTCGTTGTTTATTTCGCACATATTTTTAAGATTTCATATAAGCATGATCTAATACATGTTTAGCAATAACATGAATACTTTATTTAATTTGTCTTCCGATTTGAGGCTTCTTTTTGCGTTGCTTTATGCGACGGCTGTGGTGTTTTCCATAGTACCATTGAGGTATGTCATTTTAGAATTATATCTACACATATTTTTCTTTATTTAGCGGAAGTAGCTGATCATTCGTCCATGTCAATTAATACGGTGTCTTAACCAATGGGTAGATGATAGGTTTATAGGTTAAAAGTTAACATAACGGATTGAACTCTCTGTCAGGTCTTCAATCATTTATTAGGAATACACAACTAAGTACAAATGTAAACATATATGTTTACTCGAAGATGTTTAGTGCACAAGAGGTTAATAACCATCGTCAATATAAGGGAAATTTACGAGGTGTCCTTGCTCATTGGCAATATTTTAATTATAATTGTTACATGTTTATAACATTAATTTAAAATGTGTTCAAGACTTTTGTTTGTCAAGTACGGTATGTCCGCTGTTATCAGTTTATGCAAGACAACAAGTTATTGAAAACAAGATCCGTGGCCTTAATTAACGAGCATAATTATTAAATAAATAATTTCGGAAAAACATCATGCTATACATAATAACAAGAGGTTTGTTGAGGATAAAAAACATGATAATACTTGACATGTATGTTTTCAAAACAAATGTAAAAATGTTTTACTCAGTTTCAAGTTAGGGTGATATCAAAGCATGGGGGGATTTATCACATTAAGTGATATTTGTAGTAGGCGCTTATCTTCTTTACCTACTGTTCTATTCCAACCGAATTTATCATTTAACTGTTCGGTATATTAAAATCAACCATTTCTTATCGAACACATTGTGTTTAAACCAATACGAATGGCGATGATAGGGTATGTACAAACGGATTGCCAGCATTGAGTAAGTTAAATTTAAAATGTTGTCTATAACTGGATTTTTTGTAATTCTTTTTCTTCGGCATGTATATATTGTATAACTCATATGTTGCAATCATCGTTTATTGCATATATATTATCATATTGATTATTTAAAGATTTGACATTCACATAAACATCACACACTAATATTACTTATATACAGTGTCGCATTTGTTTGGTACTTGGTTGTAAATATTTGATAAACTAACCGTGAGAAACATGAGGAGGGAAGATTTTTTTTTTTTTAACAACTGCTACTCGTATGAGTGAAATCAACCAAAAGCCTATGCGATACAGCACAATATATGCATCAATTCTTAACATAATCAAAATTAAAGCTTCGAACCCCGACTTGGGACGGTCAGTTCAATTTGTTGATATTGTACAATTTAAAGAGGACCACTTTCTCATGTCGAATATCAAAATTAAAAGATTTTGGTTTTGTGCTTTCGGATAATATTTTAAAAGTAAGAAAGCTTTAGAGGTCATTATAGAACACATGTGCATGATTTGAGCAGAATCAATAGATGACCATTATATAATCTGACATACACAATAAATTAATAATACATTTCCTAGTCGTGTTGTAATAGAGAAGACATTTTGTAAAGTTGTTGTATAATGTTTTATCTCTGGACGCGGCCCAAGTGCATTATTTGAACAATATTTGGACCTCTAACTGAAATTACATACCAAGTATTTAAGCAGAGAGCCTTGTGGATGTAAAAGCTTATAAAACTTCAATTGGTCCCTTGAGCGAGGCTAATTTAACCCACGGACAAGATTTGAATACATTTATACAGGAACCATTTCTGATGTAACATAACAAATATCAAAGCTCTGAGGCTTATGGTCTAATACTTATTTTATCACTTTCTATATAAGTATATAGACATCAGTCGACACACGTGACGTGGATAGTTTTAAACCAAGAGTCATGATTTAAACATATACGATGATACAAAGAGGGTCACTCAGTAATCATTTCTGAGAAAACTCGTGGCACTTTTATACGCGGTTAAGGAGGAGTTTACGTGTACGTGATAAGTTTAAACATTCCAAATTGAAACCACGTATGCAGCCACGTATGGTCCATGATTTTCAAACGTCCATTCTTACTTCACTCGATAACATGCTTTATCATATCCTCTTCGAATTTTAAAACAAATGTTTGAATCTCAGTGTTATTTAATTTATATTGCATTGGAAACTTAATGTTGGTTTGCTTTTTGTCGTTTGATCAAATACGTAATGAAACACTCTCGACGAACATCTGAATACTTAAAGCAGACGATGGGGTTTCGAATGGCATTTTTTTTTATGATAATTCTCCATCATGACAGCTGAACTTCTACCGATCAATGATGGCCCGTTTCTTTGTGAGCTGCCACGACTTTCTATAAATGATTTAAAAAAAAGCAACTACATTTGAGAGTACATTTTAAAACATTTGGGATAATCGTTTCGTGTGAATAAACTCTCATCCATCGATCTATATAATTTTTGCTGCGTCAAGTTGAATTTAAAAGAGAAAATAGTCAATTGTGTATTGGAATATATAATAATAATATGAGCAAATAGTAAATTGTGTTTTGGTCCCGACATCAATTTAATTTCAATTTTACACACTGCACAGCCTCATATTCGAACGTTCTAACGTGTGTACTTTATACAAAAGAAATAACGACTCAATATGTTGTTTTTTTTGGAATTCGTTTACATAACTGAATGTTAAGCTATGACTCAGCTATGACTCAGCTATACAACAGAAGAAACTTTTCTTTATTTTAGACGAAGTGGTAAATGAGGGAAGAGTACAAACGGACGCAAACTTGATAATTTCTTTCTAGCTCGAGTGAAATGATAAGTTCTATCATTTCACTCTTGCTTGGTGCGAAGTTTTTTATGAAAACGTCATATATATGTATAACTATTTGTGTAACAATCGGTAAATTATCTCATTCCCTATATGCATAGCAATACAATGTCATTTTTGTATTGGTACCCAAGTTGGGTTTATAGAACCCTTAAATAAATTAAACGAACAAATGGTAAAATTGCAACTTGAACAAACCATGTTGACGTGAGTAATTTGTTATTTACTTACGCAGTATGTTCATGCTTATTTTACACTTGTCCGATAAGCCTTTGTAATCCTTGCAAGATCGAAGGCGATTACAAAATTTACATTGGTTTTAAAAAAAAAGTTCCTACAACACAAACACGAAGATCGAACTTTTACAGTTAGTGTTATCTTATCTAAAGGTATTCATAAATATTCAGGTTATCGTTAAGTGAATTAATACGAATATAAAATAAACATAAAAAAGAAAACTAAAGCCGTTCACACATTGACAGATTGAAAGGAACACAGGGATAATACACACTGTTTTTTGGTAAAAACTTTACCATTTTTCGTTTGCAGAATATTGTCAATGGTATGTAAATGTTTACTTTTTTATTATTGAGCTTTCGACTTGAACACAAGACGTATTATACATGTAATAACAGTCTTATTTTAAGGAGTTGTATATAGCATATATTCTGACATTATATTTTGTAAACCATCATTTTTGCTATTGACAATATTATAAAATCTTATAAAGCCATTTAAAAACTCAATATTAATGTTAAGTATGGCTCGTCGACATTAATCTTGCACTATCCTTCACGCAGAAATATAGTCAAATACTGTTACGACAAATATCGTACTGGACTCAACTTAAATATATCGTACTACAATAAATGTATTTTAAATACATCAATATACTCACGAAACACGTTACACCGAACTTAATCAAGAAATGTCGTTTCAAAAACACTCTCGGTGTTGAAATTAAATTGTTATGGCCTTAATAAAATAAGAGAAGACCAAGATCATCGGTAATGTGATTTCTCGAACCCTATACTATACTGTATACAATACGTCAGTAAAATTGCAAATACCGGTTGTGTATTCTCGTTTCGCAAATACAGAAATTCAATATTAATACAATGTCGAGGTACTACACTACAGAACTTCTTGTACTGTGTATAACTATAAGGCCTACTTGAATTCTAATTATACTGACAAGCAATTGTTAACTCCTCGTGCACGGTATGTTATGATCGACTTTGGTCCCTATTTCAGATCGTTATTGCTACTCGTGTTGGGTATATAGACACATTTAAAACGTTACTGTTTTATAAAATCGTACATACATGTACCATTCTGAACATAATATATTTTTTTTCAAAATATTGTTTGTTTCTATAATGCAAGGTATAGCTATGCTTGTTATTGTATGTCAACCGCTTAATTTACACAATTGTGTTACTATAAATAGCATGCAACCATTATTAGTATTAGTTTAACTATAGCAGTAAACATACATTTGCTTAATTGACAAGCTTTACTCAATGCATTGATCCCGGTGCATAATGTATTGCAAAAACAAAACTAGGCCGACAAACTTTTACGCGCTTATATGTATGCTTCTAAGAGTTTAGAGTGTTATGTCAACAATGATTTGCTACAATTGAAGTGTTTGAGTTTTGTCCACTCATATACATATTTAACGCGACAAAACAAGCTCATTGGTGATAAGCGCAGACCAAACTGATCAAGCTTATCATTTTACTTTTATCTATAATCAGAGAAAATAAAACATCGATAGATCTTACGGTGTATAAAGCAGTATTTGATAAAAACACTTCAGCATATATGATAAAACGAGAGACTTAATCTGGCTTTGATCAAATTAGTGTAAGTATTAAATATATTATTTTATATTAATTTTATTTCAGTCATGAATAAATAATTATATAATTATTTGTATTGTAATGCTAGTGTAATTTGTATGTGATACGGGTACACGTAACACGATAACTAAATTTTATTCGTATTCATTCGTGGTCTCAGCGGTCAACTCTTGCAGGTTGTATCGGTATACGAACAGTTATAATATGATGAAACGTTGGTGTCAATGTGGATTTTGTGGATTTTTGGACATGAAGAATATATATTTCTTTTATACCTAATGATAAAATATGACATTTCTGCAGTGAAATAACAGCAGTGAAAAGAACAAAATTGTTCTTTTCACCGGAATTCAACATATTTTCTTTTAATTGTATGCTTTTGTTTACCGTTTATTTACATTGTAAAAGAGTTTAACTGAAGAATTTCCCTGGAATAATGACTTCATTTCGTCAAAAATGACGTCAAAAATGACGTCATTTTAATGTTTTGAGGCACGCCACGGGAGAGAGGGTCACTTTTCAGCGAAAGGGAAATTATAATAAATTATTTTCTTGAAAAAGGGGCATAAAAGAAACAGAAAATGTGTTCATGTCAGTGTAAGATCGTTTGTTATTTCACTCGTGATCATAGAAAAATAATATTTTCACTCGTGGCTGCGCCACTCGTGAAAATATATTTTCTATGATCACTCGTGAAATAACAAACGATCTTACACTGACATGCGATTAGCAACACATTTCAAATTTCAGTTTTAATGATATGGTTATTTGTAGCATTAGACATTATACAGAAAATCGGCTAGTTTGAGCTTTATATCTAATATTTTTAACTAAAGATGGCGTCACGTAGATGATAAAAAATACCAGTTTACCAGTTTATTAGTATATTCAGCACATTAATAAATGCGATATAAGGGTATAATAATACAAATACAGATACTGTACAGGCTGTATACACAATTGGTAAAACCTAGCAAGTGAGAACACATCGCAACATACTGTTTGTGTAGTATTATGATTAAATGTTTTCTTGCATGAACTCCTCCTTGGTAGAAGCAATATCTCGTTCATTTTCTTCTCAGTACAAACCGCAACGCTAATGAATACTGTCGTGTTGTAAGTATTGCCCCGCATTGTTTAAAGGCTTTCGATATTGGCTGAAAATAAAACTATTTTAACACATTAAAAAAAAAAACTCTCCTAGAATTGTTTCTGCAGTTTCATTATTCTAATATATTGGCAATAATATTTTGTTCATACAAACAGGAATGACACAAACGCCTTTATGTCGCTACTAGAATCGCTACTAGAATATGATTAAGCTGTGTCGTGTAAATAACATAATCAAGTGATAGTATCTGCATCTTTTCAGTACATATTGTATACGGGCTTAATGAATCGTGTTTATACCAACTTTGAAAATCCCCAACGATCAATTACATGTTGTTAAAAATTAAATAGCTTCTTTTTTTTCTTCTTGGATAAAACTTAGTAGTTTTCTTTATGATGAAATTGCAAGCATCTTCGTAGTTGTCAACTTTCAAAATCTTCAATTCGGTTCTTCTATGACAATCCCTCTAGTTCATATTTGCTAAAAATCGTTTATTCAGACAAACAGTATCCCTAGACGCAACCGATCGTATATATCAAGTATATATATATAATTATATACTATTTTCTTTGGTACCTGTTGATGCCCCAATATGTAGGGTAATCTTCACCAAATATAATTATTTATATCATGTTTGTTGTTCATACTTGGCAATCTAATAAGATGTTTGGGACAAAACAAACAGTTGGGATGCTAGAATTGCACGAAAAAATAGTCATATTATAAAATACGAAAATTTGTATAATTTTTTTTTAAACAATTAATTCCTTTTTAAGCAGGTACGCCAAAAAGAGGTTATGTGATATCTTCATGAAAATGAATCAAGTGTGTTTGCGTAAACTAGCGTGTACGAGCATACACTGAAATCTTCCGTGTGCTTGTCATCTGAACAACAGAGATACCATACATAATAATCACGCGCTTTAATAAGAATTCTATCCTAATGTGCAGAGCTATTGCATTTATTAATATTCGATTATTTGCTTGCAACAATTCATATTTCACATGTTCCATTTTTAGTGTGTACGCATTCTACTCGAATAACATAAGCGCACCTAGTATTTTAAAAACCCAGTGATATTTTATGAATTCTTCGCTTTAAGACATGATGTTCTAAAATATATTAAATGACAACAAAACGTCGTGGTCGGAAACATGTACACCAAGCTTTCACGCCAGATATATGAAACATATCAACGCAATGCACTTGTTAAACTCATGGACAGAATGGGAGCCATGAAACAACTTCCCGACAAAATATTGTTTTGACAAAAAAATACTTCCTTGTGAATGAGCTCTTAAGAATAAATATGAAAATAAACATTGCCGCAACAACCGTTTATCATAGAGGTATGTTTACATTTGCATAAGCCGATGTGTCACTTTTACCTCTTTTTGTGTGTGTTCTTGTGAAAAGTTGACGGGTATGTATGTTAAAAAAAAATGTACAGATTACGAGATTATTTTCGCAAGAAAGAACGAACAGATCTTGTCTTTAAATATATTAATAGTCCCGCATAGTAAGGTCAACATCGTTATTGCGGCGCAAATTTACTGTTTTTCCGCATACACATTGTCCATGATAGGAAACGCGTTCGCTCATGTTTATTCAGCGATGCGCATATGAAGCGATAGTGTCGTTTATCAATGCTAACTTCGTTAAAACATTGCTCAGTAACCATATAGTATATTTATATACTCGGTTGAAACAAACATTATTGAAGACCAAGATAACACTTAGTGAATTAAACAGCCGTTCGATTATATTTTATTTAAGTGACAATTTTTATAATGCAAATAATAATAATAATAATAATAATAATAATAATAATAATAATAATAATAATAATAATAATAATAATAATAATAA
>VMBQ01001690.1:5090-82590 GCA_007657795.1 Dreissena rostriformis
AGTAGTAGTAGTAGTAGTAGTAGAAGTAGTAGTAGTAGAAGTAGTAGTAGTAGTAGTAGTAGTAGTAGTAGTAGTAGTAGTAGTAGTAGTAGTAGTAGTAGTAGTAGTAGAAGTAGTAGTAGTAGTAGTAGAAATAGTAGTAGTAATAGTGGTAGTTGTAGTAGTTGTAGTAACAGTAGAATTAGCAGCAGTAGCAGTAGTAGAAGTAGTAACAGCACCAGCAGTAGTTGTAGTAAAAATAGTAGTAGTATCAAACGCTGTTTGATATTTGTTTTTCTCATTTTATAAATAATGTTATAGCCAATGACATCGAGACTCGTGTTGTTTGATTCCTAAACCGGCCATATAAGGTTTTTCGGGTTTAGTCTCGAAACTATTTCAACGGCTATTTAGCCCCCTATCTCCGATACAGAAAAGACAGTTAATATACTCAGCATTATCATTTATTTAAGGTAAACAAATAGAACAAGGACAGGTGTTAGTAGATTAACTGACAGCTTTGATATTAGACTTTTGAAAACACCGAAACATTATTTAATAATACTCATATAACAAGGAAATATATTTTTTTATATTTGGAGCAAACGATGTGAATAATAAATATTATGTGTAAGAAGAGTAAAGAGTAATTAAATGATTCTGTAATGGTGTATACATTTCTTTTCACATTTGTTTCAGTCCATGGTACAATAATTGCGTTGCCTGTATCAGGGTAAACACGCGCCTTGTATATGCATGTTCGCTACAACAGCGACAATGATATTTATGAGTACTCAATTAAGCGCCCGGCAAGCAATTGAATTGTATTTATGAACTTGCTAAGTTGTTTTCAAATCATTTGATTCAACTCGTTTGCTTCAAATCGGTTGAACCTAAACGATATTATAATATGGTCTGGACGAATAATATTACTTAAATTCATACTTATTTCACGATTCATACGTGTAACTATGAACGCGAAACAGTGACATATATTTCATCATTATACGCACTTCTTTCTAAGCATTTGAACACCATAAATGCTAGGCAAAGTTATATACTGAAAAGATTAAGCTTCATTTCACATTTCGTGTAATGTTTCTATGTTTAATCGTGACTATGGATTGATTTATGGGGCATTGTTTGAGTGACTGATTTTCTCCTTATGAACTGAAAGTCCCTCAAAATAGGCAAAATCATTATATGTGGGTAGGTTGGTTCGAACGTTTGTTCGTTGTTTTTTTGTTTTGCTTCATTGTTGTTGTTGCTGTTGTTTAGTTTATGTGTTTAATGTTGATTTGTGTGTGTGTTGTTGTTGTTTTTGTTGTGTTTGTGTTGTTGTTTTTTCGGGAAAACAAACATAATACTAGTATGGTTATAACTTGTATCGTTTTATTCAAACAACATACCGTGATCATCACCCCAGCATACCATCACTACTACACAGCATACCATTGTAACCTCACTGCATATCATTTCAACAACACAAGATACATGCATGACCAAATATCATACTTACACTTACACACCATAGGATGAAAGCCACAAAAATAGAAACTATTGCAGGTAAATAACACACGTTTACAATCACACATAATATGGTCACAAGAGGTAAAATCTTAGACAAAGTGTTTACATCAAAATGTCCCAATGGTCATAATACGGTAACGCAGTCAAGATATATAAATTCAAATTGCTCCTTGTAATGTGTAGAAGATGTACGATGAAAGACAGTTCTTCACATGATTAATGATTTGTATTTATTGTTATCTTTTTTTATTTATTTCGAATGAATTAATTAAAATGTGCTCCGTGATATGTATACGGGTCGAAGATGTACGATGGAAGAGTGTTCTGAGCAGGATTAATGATAGGTATTTATTGTTGTCTTCTCTATTTAAATGTCAACGTTACTCGATTGTAAAATCGACCTAGAATCACGATGTCGGAGTCGGATAAGAACAAATTCGGATAGCAACTTCTTTGGATTCTAAAATAAAAATTTGAGATTTTGGATTGCCAAAATGACAAGCTACAATGCCTTATGGGTTTAATCAGTACCCTCGTGACAGTTTCCGATAGTCACCTTGGCTACATATGTCTGAAGAGGCCAACGTCGTACGGATTTAACAGATTTTGTTTTTGTAAATAATTATACGTGTACCGCTGTCCAGTGTATTCTTATATTAAATTTCTATTTGTGAGAAGTAGCTGTATTATTTAAATGGTCAATAACCAGGCTAGTGAAATGTTAAGATTACTTTTCGACCAAGTTTTATATTAATATTTTTTAGCATTAAATACAACGATTTTGTCGAAAGTATTTATTTTCATTTCCATAACGTTTTTTTAACGTTTTCAAGTTTTTCATTTTTTTTTTTGTTTTTTTTTTTTTTGTTTTAAGAAACGCAGGACAAGTTGAATTAAGTTGTGTTTATAAGTTTTTAAAGAAAACATTTATGTAACATATCCTATCATCAAAACACAAACATTTAAAACATATGACAAATGAAATAAAGAACAATATATTCAATAATAGTCATATATAACATAGAATATAGAACAATACTATAGGACAATAAGTCCTTCAAAACATTTGCAATTTTGCAAGTTGATAGTCGGAAGATGGTATGTCAGTACATTTGACATTTAAAAAAAATTATATTCTACACTTAATGAGACAACAAACAACAAACAACAAAATCTATATACATGAAAATAAAACGGCGCGTGATCTTCATGATTAGCAGATATCACATGATCCAATCGTTTTCGGGAACGATAGCCAAAATACTGTATGGAAATCATGAAGTTATTTAAATGAATCGTCAAAAGGTTTAAAACGTTTAGTCGTTAACGAGAAATGCCATAAGATCACTAATTGAGTAAGTTGACAATAAACATATGATCATAAACGATCATTTAATTTCATTTACAAATGTATCGTTTTCACTTTCCGGTACTTGTTAATACCATTTGTTTATCCATTCAACAAGTAGTTAAGGCAACTGATCGTTAAACTCTTCTGATTATCCCTTACTCCGGTTCAATCACGGCAAAAGTTGCTTACAATTTTAAAACCAAACACAAGTCAGAACAAAAAAAATCATCTTCTGTTTTATATATAATTCTCTATATGTTCTAGTCATGATGATGGTACTGGCAATCTTTCGCGTGGGCATAAGGAAGCGATAAATATTATAATCAATGCGGATCGTGTCTTGATGAATGCATCTTGTCTCACTTTGTGTATTGAATTCAATACCATTTGATCCTGGTGGATAAAAGTATTTTATGATGGCATGCAATTTCCTTACACGTCTTAACGACAACAACTCCATATTTATGTGATTCACATAATACAAAATGATACATTGGAATTGCATCCGGCTATAAAAAGTATACGCCATTGTTTGCAAAGTTGTCAATATTCCGGTTAATAAATGAGTACTAAACAATATGGAAATCAAAGGACAGACAATAAGGGACAACAAGTTATGTACAAAGTTGACAATATATGAAGGTATATTAGATAATATTCGTCAAATCTAAGTTTAAATGAGCGCCCAATTTTCGCATAAAGAAGCAAATTATTCCCTCAATTAACTATATAATTCTATGGGGCGCTTCGGGTGTCTTATTTCAACTTTTTGTAATACTGTATGTACATGTATGTTCTGTTTTATGATGATTGCTTGTTGTTATTTGACGTTGGTTTGCTACTTCTTTATTACGGTGTGCGCTTTCCATATTAACACGAGCGATTTTATTATTTTGACTAGAAGTTTCTTGATTAGGATGTGTTCATTTTGCCTTGTGATGAGTGAATCCGTCATTATGATATATTTTTCTGTATTTATTAGAAGGTTTTACTATTGTGATTGGTGTGTTCATATGTTTGACGTGTCGTTTTCTTAATATGACGTTGTCTTTCGTTTGCTGGATATGTGGTTATAATCCTATTTTATGATATAAAGTTTCTTTATGACGAGTGTTGAATTTGCCATTATAACTAATGTTTTATTGCTACAATTCGTCAATTGTATACCAGGACAAGGTAGTGCTTTATGCGGATTTTTGCATTCTACGTTATTGCCAAAATCATCACGTATCTCTTCACGATCATGACGGGAAGTATCCTCTTTATAATATGTACTTTGTTCAGTATGTTGAGTGCCTTCTTTATTTTAACTTGTGTGTCCTTGTTGTGTTTTGTTCATGATTATGGCTAGTGCGTTCTTTATTTTGATGTGTACTTTACCGCTTTCGACTAGTAGTTTTGTTGATGTTTGGTTTCATTATAATGGTGTGTGTTTCGTTGTTATGTTGTTTGGTTTCCTATGTACGATAAGTTATTCCTTATTAATGATTTGTTTCTTTCCGTATATTGTGTGCACTCTTTATTATGACTGGTGATGACTTTAAAGTGATAGTAGCTCCCTCATGATGTTTAGAAGCTTCTTTTTGGTTATATGTTGTGTTTAATTATATTATTTGCATTCGTTATTATAACTTGTTGTTTCCATATTGTGATTTGGGTTGCTTTATTACGACGTAGGGTGTCTTTATTATTCTGTATGCTTTCATTATTACGATTAGTATTATCTCATTGGTGATATGGGTTTCTTATTGTGTGTGCATTCTTTATTGCAGCTAATGGTGTCTGCATTATTATAATTCTACGTTCAGATGATTCTTCTAAATGATGAATTATTTCTTTAGTATGATTTGTGCCATTTTATTATGACTGTTGGTTTTTATTGTAGAGATATTTACATTCTGTATTATTTTAAGTGATTTGTTTGTTATAACGTGGGCGTTCTTTATTACGGTAAAAAGGTTTCTTCACGTTAGTACTTGGTTTGTTTAACAATTGTTCCTGTGTAATAAAATTTGATTTCTTTATTTTGTAACGTAGATTCTTCGTTATGATGCGAGCATGCTTCAATATGATTCGTAATTTCTTTATTAAGACGGATGCTCTCTAATGAAATATCATAATCAGTGGAGTCTTTATAATGATGTTAAGTGCCCGCATAGGCAGAAATACCATGTTCGCATGATGTTTCATAAATAAAAGGCAACAATTCCGCGGATAAGGACGCACAAGAGTTCATGAATTATTAATCGCTGGTGTTTAATTACAGTTTGAAATTTAGAAACAATGTCACCATGAATTTCCTTTCCTACACATAATGCCTGTGTGATATACATATAACTCCCATTAATACGGGTCGTGCAAAAGCTGACGCGTATCCCCACGCCGCATAAATGTTATATTAAAAGGCAATTTTGGGTGGGCAAAGCCTATGTTGGTGGGTCCCCGGGTAAGGTAATGTGGACATGGATAGTCGAGATAGACCGATAGACCGAGTTGCCATAAGAGATGTTCAGTATTTATTTGAAGTCAATTGGTGAATAAATGAAGAAATTATGCAAAATAAATTTGGGTAAGAAAAAAAAATGGGTACGACAAAGAATTTGGTACAAAAACAAAATTTGGTACGAAAAAACATTTGGGTAGCAAAAAATTTGGGTAGGAAAAACAATTTAATATGGAAAAAAAATTGCGTAGGAAAACAAATTTGGGTAGGAAAACTAATTTGGGTACGAAACAAATTTGGGTTCAAAAACATATTTGGGTACGAACAAAAATTTGAGTACGAAAAAAAATTTGGTTACGGAAAAATTGGGTACGAAAAAAAGTTGGTACGAAAAAAAATTGGGTACGAACAAAAAATTTGGTACGAAAGAAAATTTGGGTAGGAAAAAAAATTTGAGTACGAAAAAAATATGGGCACGAACAAATATTTGGGTACGAAAAAATGTGGGTACGAAACAAAGATTGGGTACGAAAAAACAAAATGGGTCCGAAAAATGTTGGGTACGAAAAAAAATTGAGGGTACGGGGAAGTTGTTCCCGTGGACCAAAGTCCAAATAGTGCACTGTCGAACATATGCTCAAAGCTACCATGTGTGTAAGTTTCAAGGTTCTAGTGCTGATAGTGTAGGAGGAGATAGTGGCCAGGTTTTACTATAGCCATATAAAGAAAACTGCCCCGCCCCCATTACTTTTGACCCAGGGGTCAGATCAAAATTCCAAATAGTGCACCGTCGCACTGTTGCTCATAGCTACCATGTGTGTAAGTTTCAAGGTTCTATTGCTAATAGTGTATGAGAAGATAGTGGCCAGGACGGACGGACGAACATACAACGGCGATCAATACAATATAGTGCCAAAATCTGAGGTATTGAGCATTTCTGTTAAATATTGCTTTCAGTACATGACGATTTGTTATTAGAACCATTTACAAACAAATATTACCAATACATATATGTGTAAACAAAAAAATAAATAATACGATACACCCGTTTATAGTTCGTTCGGGAAATTTAACTGTATCATTTGAAAATCATTATACGTCATGCCATGTATCATTTGCTCTGTTTAGTACAGTGTGACTTTACATTAACATTTACTTTTTGATTTTAATAACAATGAATAGCGATATATCGCTTGAGCAATTAAAATTACTAAACCTATTTTTGCGATTTCAAAAGCAACTCGTTTTGGATACATTAGCTGAGTGTGCAATATTAAGACGGCGAGACATACTTTGTCATCAATCTTCTCTTCTAATTATTTCCTGGACAAGAACATTGATCCAAAATGGAGATTGTTACAAATGTAGTAATACATCATGTCGTTAATTAGTATTTCTCTTGATAATGTTGTATTCTTAATTGGAATGTCCACATTAAAATCTTGAAACAACCGGCTAGTTAGTTATCTTCCACTAAAGCAAGAAAACTTAATCACAGCTTTTTTTTTTTATAAAAAGCTAATACTAAGTTTATAATATGTACAATTAAATTTTCAATAATCATCATCTTGAAACAGTGTAAACATATTAACTGAAAATCATTGAGAAATAATAGGGCACATTAGGAAAAATAGAATCATGACAATACCATACACTGTGGAAAATTTAAATATTTTTATGAATTGTAGAGTTATTTTATTTTAATAAAAACGTGTCTGAACACAAAAATAGCCAAAGTTTCACTATTGCCATACACAACTGCCATGTAAATCGAAATTTTGATCTTGGTCTAGATATCATTGGCAAACATGTGCTGACCACGTTTCATGAAGATTGGACTTTATATATTACTTTAAGAGTGTTCACGAAATTTCACTACAGTTACATGAGTAAACTGCTCCAGCCAATGTCAGCCTTTTTTTTCAACAAACCGGAACTATTGCAAAATAGGCTCCTCCTACGTCCTTTATATAGGGTCTGAATATTTTCGGATACAAAATATGTGCGAACAACTTTCAGAGATGAATATATGTTAAAGACGTTACAATTCTACTATTTGTCATGTTCCTTTTACTCATGTTACTATGGTTTCGCCATTAAAATATAAATTCCCGGGACAACATTTACTTGAAAGAAGCGTTTTCAGGAATTTAGACTGAATGCATTATTTGTGTTGCATTTCTTATAGAACTGTGTTTACCAAATGTTATATATCTGTCTATTTAATATAATCTAACATAACATAGGAAACATAATAAACGAAGGACATTATTAGGCGATAAATTCGTGTTCATCTCCGATAGTCTTTTCTTCAAGGCAAGTGACCACTTGCGTTTACTAAGCATACAATACATACAGCACCAATTGTACAATAAAACAATGATTAAAACTTGGATCTTACCACCAAGTCAGCTGATTCTCTTAAAAGCACAGTATCACTTGCGTAATAAAGTACAAATAGTTTATGTTAAAAAAAAACACAATAAGTTTTTAAACAGTAGGTTTACTATCGCAAATTTACAACAAGCAATAATGTATAACTGTGAGAGTAATTATGGACACTGTTATCAAAGTAACACATGTTAAAGGTGATTAATATTACCTTGTACTAAATGGTTGGTTTATGTTTCATTGATGTCTCGGCGAAGTTTTAAGTTTGTGTTTTCAAGAATATTAGTTTTGGAATAAACTAATTAACTCAGCTTATTACATGATATCGGCAATAGGAAACGCTATAAAATAATACGGTTTTGTAATTTCAGTGTTAAAATATAAATTTGATGGCTGCAAAACGATAAGCTTACTATATGTGTCTTTATCACAGGAATTTGTATTTATTGAGTTTATGTTTAATTTCTGAAGATAAAATAGTTTTCATCATAAAGCATATAACAACCACCTGGCGGTATTGTTCTTGAGTATTTCTGTCAATCAGTAGTCCACTCTCGGCGCAGATCGTAGCATTACCTGTCTGGGCAATAATTGAAGGTCTCGTAATATGTTTATTACAATATAATGGTGTTTTTTGTTTTAGCTGAATTGATTTATTGTTTTATTAATCATCAATGTTCTTGTGTTGTCGTCGTAAACTGAAACTATATTGTTTATAAATTCTGATTTTGAAATGTTAGCGACAAAAAATGATATCTCTCGTCTGTTGTGTACATTCCATCCCACTGTTCGGTCGGTATAAGATGAGATGCCGACGAATAATGTCTTTTGCGTTTTACTCTGCTTCACAACGATTGATTAGTATAGACCTCGTCTAGAAACAGTAAATTTAACCATAGTGACATTTATACGATTGTACGGTGCGCGTGGATACGAATCAGTTACAAGCGGTTCTGGGATTCCGTAATCCAGTCCGAAACATAGTGCATTTTGGGATCCGGCGATGGGCAACAAGGGCGATTCACGAGTGCTTAGACGTTGAGAGGAAAGAACTGGAGCAACAGTTATGGTGAGCATCATTTGTTAAAATAGTCCGACTACAAACAAGTCGAGAAGCACAACACCACCTACCTCAACTTGAGTCAAATACATACATTGTAGTTGTTATGTGAAATTGTATATGCACTAAGATTAATATTGTTGAGTCCAGCAATCCATTACAATAGTATCAAAGCTCTAGGTTTATAAATTACCAAATAATAATTTTAATGGAAATACAGTTTGTCAAACCTTACAGTTTCTAGAAAGGAGAAAACAATGAAAAAGTATAAATATCAAAAATAAATCAAACAAATACGCGAATTATTATCACTTTATTTATTACAACGTTTGCAGTTTTCCAACAATTCGAAGAAGCAGCGGAGCGGATATATATTGGAGTTTGGAATGGGTGTGTCCTGTGTTTTTTCCAGAGGTCACTATCCGCTTGTCGGTAGTGTTAGATGGTATAAGAGTTGCTCAAATGCATAAATTAGTCATGTTCAATTGCAGTCCTCTTCAGTTCTGATTAAGGAGTGCGATTTGGACAGAGATAATCCAACAAGTGATTTTCAACGTTGTGTTGCCTGTGTTGACTATGCAAATTAGACAGTTTAAATATGTACGAACGAATGGAGTTCATTTTTATTGAATGTAAACCTATGTGTATTTCGCTTCAGAAAAACAATCGTAATACAATAGCTCTATTTATTGTTGTTCATCCTTAGATCCCAGCTGACGGCATTGACCATGTTGAGAAATGCCAGTTACGTCCAAGATGACTACCAGAACCAGAAAATCATGTCGCTGGACAGAAGATGAAAAATGACTTACACAATTGATGCGGATCAAATCTAAATCATCTGATTCCAACCGTTTATAGTTCTGTATTATTTTATATACTGCCTTAATTGTGTCATATCTGGTGGCAGATATTGATAAAAGTGGCGAGTGTCTATCGAAATTTTCTTACGGATGTAATGTTCATAAATCTTCATGTCACCCGAACATAATTCTATGTGTTCTAAAATGAAATAAGTGTTATAAAAAAAAATGTTTATTATTTTACTCGGATATACTTCTCCTGCAATTAGTAAGATCGGTTTATAAAACTTAAGTACAGTTTCGATTTCGCATCGTGTCAGCTCGAGGCGTTGCATCACACCAGTAATCTATTTGTTCTAGCTGATGTGATTTAATTTGTTCCGGAATGCATAGGGTGTATCCTAGCAATGTATTGAATTACCTGTTTTCTTAACAGGAAGAAAATTTAATTTGCAAGAAGTTTCTCCATCAAGACGAGACCTTTACTGTCATTGTATGTTAACCAATATTCAATAGACCTTGGCGTTTTAGAAAGCACCAGCCTATTTAAAGAATCATGCGATCAAGTTGTCTTGGAATACAGGAGAGTTTACTGATTGCTGAACTGTAGTTTGTTGATAACAGAAAGACAGTCGTCCACAGCCATTCGCTTGTCTTGAAGACGTGTTACATTATTTTCAGTGAAATACAACATGAAATAAACACATTTACCCGAACGTTTTTTTTCTTTCTAAGAAAAAATAAAAATGTCGACAAACTACATTCTATATCAACATTCGTAATAATGCAGCACATAATTCCAAATAAATGATGTCTCGTCAGAGTTCATAAAATACAATTGTAGACATGACAAAAAGGAAATATGCGTTCGTTTACGATCTGAGATGACAGAATAACGAGTATCCGAATAACGATAGGGACTTATATTTAGCAGTGGTCTAACGAATAGCTGGCTTTTAATAAGCATGGTGTTGCTTCGTTCGAGTTAGGCTATTTTTTTGCAAAATTTAAATGACAAAATAAAATAAATTAAATACAGCATTTTTCTTTGAAATAAACATTTAAACTTATGTATCGATGGTTAACCTACATTTTATTTAAGTTTGAGTATTTTAGCTGTGTTTCAATAATTGTGTGAAAAAATACAATTTTTTTACTTTTAGTAACGCAGAATAGAAATCAACTTAGAATCTGGCGAAACAAAACATATAAGTGTTGTTGTTACGCTTTAAAACGTCAAAAGCGTTAGTGACGTAAATAAATATACTGTTCGACGCACAAAAAAACGGTTAACACATATTTAATTTGCTGTTGTAACATATTAATTATGGGCCATGATGACCGAATGTATTTCTCTATTTCAGTGATGTGCGATACAATATTTCTAAATGACAAAATCCATCTTCTTTATATATTTGGACACAATATCATGATCACATTTGATTTGATTGCATTAGCATTTATCAACAAAAACAAGGCTTGCATTAATATAAGATGCTTTGAGATCTCCTTTCATGTGTTCAGACATGCATTCTACTTTGAAGTATGTTTTTTTAAGTTCTTAACAATTATCCAATGTTAGGAAGTTTTGAACAATATTGTGAATTTCCCAGTTGTACTAAACAGGTTTTATTACTAGTCATGTGTTACTACAATGATAACGCTCAGTGCAAAATCGATGAAACTGAAATACCGAATATGAAACAGAAGAAAACATGCTTTTAAAATATAGCGTTGTGGGAATTTCACTTCACAAAATTAGCAGTGGTTAACATGTTATAATTTTTATGGTTTTGTGTTTCATTTTAATATATTTGTTACAGAGATGATTCACGCCAGACAAAATAACACGGTTTCATATGCTAAGTGCAAACATACTTCAAAATTCGTTCCTGGCCCATTTATTATTCTTAAATTATCGTGTCGCCTTTTGCTTATGACTATTAACAGGTAAAATGTATACACTGTATCTGAATACTGAGAATGGCTCAAAGCATAGGAAATAATTAATTAGCTTTGCTGTTGAGATTCTCACAAATGAAATCCATGACCAAAATGTGCTCTGAATCTCAAAGATTCAAAGATAAAGCCATGCCAATGTCTGTGGAATTAAACTCGTCAAATTAACTTCGAATTAGTCTAACAACACATAAGATATATTATATTTCCAATGTAGACACTCCATAACTATGATTGACAATTAGTACTCTCAATTCGTTGTTCACACCGAAAGTGTATACATGTATTTAAAATACAAGCTTTTGGCTATTTTAGATAAGATGTATGTATTCAAAGCATTAATTATCCCAAAGTTCATGTTTTAGTGTGTATGGGCACCTTTATCGCATGGTATGTGCTAAATTACTAGAATTTATTGGGGTTAACCGTTTTAATGTTCGAGTAATAAAAAATGTAAATATTATATAATGTCTTGACAACGGCTACTTAACATGTAATTATCAATTGTTAACATTACACGTGCTTCGAAAAATGTATTAATAACAAGCACAACTACAATAGAAAATGAAAATGGAGTAATATGTAACTACCAGAACAAGCAATAACTTACAGAAAAAATGTCGGTTCCATTATACAATAATGGAGATTACAAACTATATTTAAATGTACAAAACAGCGCCGTTTTATAAATTTGTAGTAAATTTTCGTTGATAAATTGCATTTTTTTCTTCTGAAAGTGCATGTGAATAATCTCTTGGAATCGTGTGCCTGGCATAAGTCATGTATACAGATCCAGGCTAGTTATTATGAAAAGCGACAACCAAATTTCTGTGACTGTGTTCTATGTTGGATTTCTTGTATCGGAAACCAATATCATCAAGCAATACCCACGCAAAATAAACCTTTAAGTACTAAACTACAACTAGTGACTTAGTTTTCTCACTGTCGTTAAAAATAGCTGCTTATCATTTGAATGTTGTCAGTGGAAGCTTTTTCTATTTTAAACGACTATTATTACGGGACAATATGTCATCACGTCATTAAAGAGAGGATTGTGACTGATTTCCATAGTTTATTTGATTTTATTTCATCAGATATCTAAAATTATACAAACTGATGTTGTTTATGTTGTAATGTTTATATTGTACATTAATAAATTCCTCTCGAAACATATCGAAATTATTAAAGGCTAATTTCAAGATACATATTTCAGAAAAATGAACATTGACGACTTCATTGGCAACAATTGAGGTCGCCATAAATAATATGTCTGTAAACTTTTGTACGATGACGAATGTCGAAAGTCAAATACGTTATTGAATTGCGTTTTTTTTCTTCGGAATGTGAAATTGTCCAATCTATAATAATCAGCTCCTGACATCCACCAATTATATCCAACGGATAACCAATTTTCTCTCAATGTGAAATGACAAATACGGCTTGCTCTGTCGACAACAATTGACCTTGTAGTCTTCTGTTTGCACTTTTGGTTGAAACACAAACAGTAACAAGTAAGCAATGACAAATAACTCGTACTATGTATTTTCTCTAACGGTGTCCTACTTAATACTTCACATACATAATTAACAGAAAAAAATCAGACACTTTACTTTTAATTATTTTATAACAATTTCTTAGCACAAATTTACAAAGAAGTATGCACATAGTACCCATCAACCCGGAACAATCTAAACTAGGATCATAGTTATCTGAACGCTTTCTATATAAAACAAAAGTATACTTAACTTGGTTAAGTTGTAACCGACTGACTTAAAGCAACGGCAGAGTAAACTTGTTTAACATTATATTATACATTATGGAACATGATGACCGACTAAGTTTTTATATTTCAGTGGTGACTGATAGCATATTGTTTAAATGTCCAAAAACAACGTTCTTAAAATATTACGACAGAATCCAATAAACAAACACCGCTCCCATATACTGTATATATGTTTATGCAACTTGTAAATACCTCGGTAAAGCTTTAACTCATCCGACAAAAACACGTGAAAAAGCATTGTGTTGGTTGTGCAAGACATGTTAGTGTCCTTTCAGAAGAAAATAATCATTACAAAACCATGTTTTTAAGTGTTGTCATTGTTACGGACAAAGAAATACAAGCTTCATGTTCAATTTTAAAAAGCTTATTTCAAGCATATACTTGGAGTTTAAATGAATGAGTATCGGTACTTTCTCGGAACAATATATGTCTAATGGATTTGTATTGTTCTGTTTGGTTCAATCGATAAAAAAGAAATACCGGATATGAATCAGAAAAAAAACATGCTTTTAAAATATAGCGTTGTGGGAATATCACTTCACGAAATTAGCAGTGGTAAACATGTTATAACGTTTATGGTTTTGTATTACATTTTAATATATCCGTTACAGAGATGATTCACGCCAGACAAAATAACTCGGTTTCATATGATAAGGCTAAACATACTTCAAAATTCTTTCATGGCCAATGTATTATTTTAAAATTAACGTGTTGCCTTTTGCTTATGATAAATAACAGCTGAAATGTATACACTGTATCTGAATACTGAAAATGGCACAAAGCATAGGAAATAATTTATAAGTTTTGCTGTTGAGTTCTCACAAATGAAATACATGATCAACATTTGTATGTATGTATTTATTTTGACCTTGCAGTCAAGAATAACCCATGAAAGTGCAAGCACTTATTTCCAATAGGGTCCTTTGGTTTTGCTGAAGAGACAGCAAGTATAAGAGACAGTATTAAGATACAAGGAACCCGGGTGCGATACCCTAGCTCTTTGCGAATAGATCCCTTGGTTCTTTTACGTGCTCAGTGTATAGCACCGATACACGCGAGAATTACATGTGTTTCATACCAGTACATCTCTAGTTGGGTGGGAAACACTTTAAGCATTTCTGAAATTTCCAGTGCCCCGACCAGGGATTAACCCACGACCTCTGGAATGGTAGACCAGAGTGTTACCACTCGACTACCGCACCATCCAAATGGTCTTGCTCTGAATCTTTCACAAGACAAGGCCATGCCAATGTCTTTGGAATTAAAATCGTCATATTAACTTCGAATGAGTCAAACAACATACATATTATGTTTCCAATGTAGACACTCCGTAACTATTATGACAGTTAGTACCCTCAATTCGTTGTTTACACCGAAAGTGTATACATGTATTTAAATTATACGTTTTTGTCCGAAGGCTATTTTAGATAAGATGTATGTATTCAAAGCATACATTATCCCGAAGACCATGTTTTTGTTTTTATGGACACCTTAATCGTATCGTATGTGCTGAATTACTAGAATGTACATGTATTGGGGTTAAAAGTTTCAATGTTCGACTAATTACACATATAAATGTTATATAATGTCTTGACAACGGTTTCCTAACATGCAATTATTTATCGTTATTCTTACACGTGCTACGCAAAATTAATTAATAACAAGCACAACTACAATAGGAAATGAAAATGGAATAAAATGAATATATCAGAACAAAGCTATAACTTAGGGGAAAAAAACGTCGGTTCCGTGTACAATAATGGATATAACAAACTATATTTAAATGTACAAAACAGCGCCGTTTTAGAATTGTGTAGATATTTTAGTTGATAAATTGCATTTGTTTCTTCTGTTAGTTCATTTGACTAATCTCTTGGAATCGTGTTCCTAGTATAAGTCATGTATAACGATCCAGACTCGTTATCATGAATAGCGACAGCCAAATTTCTCTGACTGTGTTTTATGTTGGATTGTTTGTATCGGAAACCAATATTATACAGCAATACTGACGCAAAATAAACCTTTAAGTACTAATCTGCAACTATTGACTTAGTTTACTTACTTTCGTCAAAAAAAAGCTGCTTATCATTTGGATGTGTTCAGTGGAACTTTTTCTATTCAAAACAATGTGTGACAATGTGTCATCACGTCATTAAAGAAAGGATTGTGACTGATTTTCATAGGTTATTTGATTTGATTTCATAAGACAACTGAAATTATACAAATTAATGTTGTCTATGTTATAATGTTTATACTGTACATTAATAAATTCCTCTCGAAACATATCGAAATTATTAAAGGCTAATTTCAAGATACATATTGCAGAATAATGAACATTAACGACTTCATTGGCAACACTTGAGGTCGCCATAAATAATATGTTTGTAAACGTTTGTACGATGACGAATGTCGAAAGTTAAATACGTTATTGAATTGCGTTTATTTCTTCGGAATGTGTAATTTTCTAATCTATAATAATCGGCATCTGAAATCCACCAATTCTATCCAACAGACAACCAATTTTCTCTAAATGTGAAATGACAAATACGGATTGCTGACAACAATTGACCTAGTAGTCTTCTGTTTGCACTTTTAGTTGAAACACAAACAGCAACAAGTTAGCAATTACAAAGAACTCGTATTATGTATTTTCTTTAACGGTGTACTACTTAAAGGGACTATAAACCACGAATGACGAAAAAAGAAAAGTTCTAAAATACCGTTTTTTGTTACAATTATTAGTTTATATTGTTTAAAATATCACGACTGGTATATAACATTACTCGAAAAATTCGTGGTTTACAGTCCCATTAATACTTTACCTACAAATTAACAGAAAACAATCCGACACTTAACTTTTAATTATTAAAAAAAAATCTTTGCACAAATGCACAAAGAAGTATTTACATAGTATCCATCAACCCGGAACAATCTCAACGATGATCATAGTTATCTGAACGGAGTATATATAAACAAATTCTACAAAACGTGGTTTAGCTGTAACCGACTGACTAAACGTATTTTTAAATATGTAATATAAGGAAACACGTGATTAATTATTTTCTATTACCTCGGTTAATGAGTGTTATTATTAAATAAAGAGAAGAGGACACAGTCTAAAATAATGTTAACTGAAACAGTCAAAAATAATGTTTATTGAATGCTATATAAAATACCTGATTAATTTTGCTAGCAAAAGGTGTATTGTTTATATAGTCATAATTTATATAAAAAGCTTAATACAACTTGTGTACAATCGGAATCAGAGAATAAAAGTAAGTTGGTTTGTAGCAGAGTGCAAAAAAGTAAGATTTGTATGTTACAAAATGGACTTCTATTGTGTTTATCGTGTGGGTCTCAATATTGTTTTAGTCAAATGAGTGAATAGTTTGAACAAGATGGTATTGTTTTCTTTTTCATGCGCATGTCAGCCGAACTTGTGGGATGACAATATTGACATTTACATATTTTATGCAGAATTATTTCCAATCGGTGTATGAGAATTCGGTGTTGTACTCGACCAAATTGTATTTACACTAACCGTGTAATGTATATTATATAAAGTCGTTTAAACAATATTATAATAGTATCTAAATTGTCACGGTATTATTAAATAATACGAATATCATATATTAAATTAAAACTGGCGCATAGTGTTAACAGATACAAAATGTTAAATTTAAAGCGGTTCGTGTGTTGAAAGTTTAATACACTGCATACCATAAATCATAGAACATATTACATGAAACCAAAACCACAATGTTATAAATGTTCCGCACATACATAATATTTGAAATGCAGCTGTCCTATGATTATTACCAATGATTATTATTATTTTGATAATGAATTGCAATTAACTAGCAAATCATCGACATTGATATATGTTGTTGCGTCGGACTGTGTGCCACTTTATCACTAACCACAAGGCAGTTATGGAACGGAGTGCATATCAAACCTTACAGTACATTCATTACGAATTCAATTACAAATAAAAAACATATTATGCGGCGTATTGACCCGTCGTGTTCTACAGTGAGTATATCTCGTTATATATATATATATATATATATATATATATATATATATATTNAGGAAACAGGACGTCACATTGTGGAGATATTTTCCTTGCCCTCGTTATTTTATGACAGTGCAACTAGACATACAGCATATCTTAAACGATTTAGCCGAATGAAAGCCACTCTGTCATGTGGTACTATATCCAATACAAAGAATGTCTTCTTCAGACATTGTATTCACAAGATGATATATCTGTAAAATGAGAAACAGTAATTAGAGTGTTAATAACATGTCAATAATCACGTCGACCAAACGACAAAAATACTACACAATACAATTATTGGGTATAGCGCGAACATGAGTTCATCAATTGTGCGGAAGCAGTTCTCTTTGGTCGATCAAGTGCAATTGCATAAGTTAAATGTGTTTTCTGGAGTTTCTTGAATTTTGTTACGCAAGTGGATCTGGTTATGATCTTATGTGTATAGTATAAGACCATTGAAAATTGAACGACAATAAATTTCACGTCGCCTTGTAAATTGTAAAAAAATACGGTATTTTAGAACTTTTCTTTTTTCGTCATTCGTGGTTTACAGTCCCTTTAAGAAAAATGAAATACGACATAAAACATACAGCACACAACAAAACTAATTTAGCAAAAACAGCAACATGATTGTGTCTGATATAACGGATGTCATTTGAAGACAAAACATGTCCCTAGAGATTACAAATACCAAAAAAACTGGGAATGTCCTGTAAGAATTTTTGAATTATAGCTGGAATTTCCAGATGTTTAGTTGTTACTGAAAGAGTTTTAATTGTGGATGGGTCTTGGAGAGAAGCCAGAGTAACAGCAAGAAACACCACCTGTCCGGTATGGTGACCATCAGCCAAACCCACATGCTTCCGGGGTCGGAAGGTGAGAAGCGCGTGTACCAACCATTGCGCTTACCGGACAGCCAAATACATAATAAGAAAATGCATTACTTTTATATTGCAACCTATTTATTTATGCTCAGCTATGTCGAAAACACGTTATGCTGGCTGATACATTGAGACCGATTTCTGAGTTATGTAAATAATTTCAAATTTAAAAATACTTAAAACATTGAAAATACTCCTGTATACTAATAAGCGATTATTTTGCAACGCATCTTTCATCAATAATAACACATAGTTTTATTGACCATAAGAAAAAGGTTTATATAAAATCGTATATTGTAAAGATACTTAAAGGCTTATTAAAGAATTGCATGTATATCATTATGCAAATGAAATGGAACAAAAAGCACCTGGTTCCTCATTTTAAAGTTATAATTGCATATGTAGTCATATTTACTACCGGGATTGAGATAACAAAAAACGCAATGCATTAAATACATCTCAGAAATATCTCATTTATCAACGAATAAATAGTATTGGATTGTCATAGTCTTGGAGGCTTGCGTTCTTTAAACTCTTGATACTTTTCTTGGGTTTTATGTCTATTTTGTCATTTCGAGTAAATGTGTTCGACAACGTACATTTAAACATAATTTTTTACGATAACGCAATAACGTTTCGATTTTACCATGAAGATCACAGCATCCCTTACTTTATTTGCTTGTTGCTATTCAATACATATTAATTATACTGATTGATTATAATCAGGCAATACAGTGTGCTTCATTTGCAATGAGCACAATACTAATCCTTATTCGGTAAACAATATGAATATTTGTCTGCTATCGACGACATATATTGATCTGAGATGAAAAGGTAATACGAATACAATATACTACCTGATCAATGGGAGACACGAGACGCCTACATATACCGGATTGTGTCCAAAAGGGTATTAACAATTCTTTTTGCAAGATGGCATAGATGTTATGATACAGTCTATGTATGCTACCACCTGCAATTATTGGACAAGCAGTTATGGAGCGTTAAATGTTCATACCGGTGAGCAACATCGACTTGAACAAGATTCAAATGGTTGCTCGGAAAAAGTTTGGACATAAACTAGCACTTAATTTTAATATGGCCTTAAACAAAGTTCACTGTTTTCACTAACCCGACAGACCTTGATTTTTGGTGCCAACCCTAAACTTTATTTGATATTACAATTTGAATTTTTGCTAATATGTGCAACATCATATTTACAAAATTACCTCATACATATAACACAAAATATGTTGCAAAGAGATTTGGAAATTTCTGTTAATGAAAATAATCTGCATTTTAAGTGGGAAATAACTTTTGTATACGAAAAAGATAACTTTTGTTAATGAAGAGTGTGTTGCCTTCCTAGTGTAATATGTTATTGGCAACAAACATATTATGTGTTGGCATAATAGAAAGCTTGTTGACCTATCACGTTATGACATTTAGGCACATTTCCGACATAATATATTGTCAGTGAGAAATCTAGAACAGCTTGATTTCAATGTTACATACAAGGCTTTTACAGCATTATGTAGACTTAATTATTCAGATAAGGTCGTATAATCCAACACAATTACAAACAAACATGCAAACAAAAATTGTAAACACATCCTTTATTGATTTTAAAATCGTCTAAGACAAAAGGTTATTTCGCAACTTATATAGCGGGCACATTAAAGCTGGATTGCAGGATATAGGTCTTCTTAAGTGAAGATCCATTCAATCTCAACAGTACTTACGTAAATTGGACAGAAGAACCATACCATACAGCAAACAGCATATCAAATTAAGCCATAATTACGCCAAATGTCTTGTATGATTTTATCTCGTACATCGGATGCCTTCTTCAGATAAATGCATGTCATCATTTTCATTACCGCCTGCTATAGTTTAAAAATTCAACACGCAATGGCACGAAAATGACGTAATAATGAGTTGAGTAACAATACCACGCCATTTAACTGCGATAGTTTGTTGTAGAGTGGTTATGAATTTGCAAGTGTGTGCTTTATGTTTGCTTTACCAGTGTCGCAAAAATTCTTATAGACACCCTATATGTATGCGTCATAGGAAAACATGCAAGCACAGTCGCTTCCTACGAACTACGCGACCACATAAGCATGGGTATCTATGTTTGCGTATTTGATATATTAGTTTATAAAATAGAAAGGTCAAACTACAATATAGACACGCTATGATTTAGAGGTTTATACCTCGTTGATTGAGGGAGAGAAATGATAATCGGCCATCAGAGTGAATAATCGCCCCGAAGGCCGTAGGTGTTCGATGTTATAAACGTCTTTAATAATTAATCCCCGTTAACTGTACTATTTAACCACGGTACATGTTGCGTCTGACATAGGAGTCGTTTATATTACATATAATTTAATTTGCTCCTTCACTTAATTTATAATCGAACCAGCTTTCCGTACTTTTATTTTCATTCAACTGATTACGACATGTATGACGTATCTCATGTGACGTAATTTATGTGACGAAACACACCGCTGTAAGCTTGACACTCTGGATTTGAGAGAAAATAATTCAAACGTTGTTTTATTTAAAAGTAAAATATTTATTTTAAAAGGCATCGAACGAATCCAAAACTTACTCCGGATTGTGTGTTTGTAATGTATAATGGAAAACTTAAAGTTCAAGAGGAATAAAATAAATCACTCCGAGCAGTCATTCGATTTCGTAAAACGTTTTAAAAAGTGTAGTTTGAAATAAATTTAGATAAAGGGATGGAAATAAAAACAGCAAGTGGAGGTGCATATCGTCAGTGCAAGCATTGAATTAAAGTTGCCATTGAGGTAAGAGCGTCGTTTACTAAATTTTGATGTTGGGTGACTCCTTTTAAACTTAAAGCTCAAATAGTGTCAACAATCTATTCTACAGTACAGTTAAACTTTCAGTTGCAATCGATATTTGTTCATTATTTCAATTTTGTGCTACGTTTAATTATCTTTTAATTATTTCGTTGATTTGTGGCTTTATTTTATTAATCCGTTGGGTAAGACTGAATGCGGACGCCATTTTGCCCAGTTAGTACGTAACGCGTTGGCCGTAACGTAACGTGCTTTAGCTCCGGGGCCGATTATCGATTATCGATTTTCAACATTTGGCCCTGCAGGGCAAAACGTGATAATCACCTTGCTTTGACCGATACTCACATGCATTCGAGTTAATTTTGTTACTATATATACTATATAGTAACATAAGTATTAATGTAATATAACGCTGAAAATACTCTTACATAATCAAGTCTACAATATGAGTCACGTACATCAAACAGATAAATGACGTAATCAGCGCATATTTGCTGGCTTTACACTACACCAACGCCATTCATCAAAGCATGGCATTCCAGATTTTTTTATAAATGATATATCAGTTAAAGAACATCAACATAACACTACAGGTATATAATTATAAATATGCAAACATTGATTAATTTCTGTTAAATTATGACACATCGGCGTGCACCGACGATTGGAAAATAAGTGTATAATAATAATTAAATTACCGAAATGTAATGCTATTGTTTCTTTATAATTCCATAATGTAATCTTTCACATTCAGGTACACACAAGTTTATTAACTGCAAACATATGCTATTTTACTAGCATTGCTATCGTCAGCTATAATTGCAGCTATACATAAACGCATACATTTTTAAAAATGTCATAGAAAGTGTACGATGTGTGTTACACAGTAAGGTTATAAAGTGTTGCTTTGGAATACTCAGATTGTAAACGGATATATAATTACATTGATATTGATTTTAATTGCAGGGTTACAGCTATGATATATTTGATGCGTTTGTTATGTTGCAGGACCATCTCATGAACCATGCCGAGTCCACTTGGCCACAAGTCTGCTCTGAATCAGAGGCCAACGCCCAAGCAGTGTGTTAAATGTCTGGAGAACCCTTGGTCGTCATCAAATACCATGACCATCCTCTCACGGATACGGGACGCTACACAAGGAGGGTTTGGTATGAGACATGTGACCAACTCAGAGATAGTAGCCTTACCTGTTCGAAAATTGCTGTTAAGTTCTTAAGTATGTAAAGCTTTGTAGTAGTTCGTTAGATTTTGCTCAGAGTTGCGATGATTTTAGTTTCAATACACATAGAACTAGATATATCTCTTTCAGTTTAACAAAATACTCCATTTGATAGTATAACACGTAAGAAATATACATTTAGACTGCGTTTTTTGTATATCGTTTGTCATTTAAAGTAAAATGCTAAACATTTAATATATTTGTCAAATAATGTAAATGAATGTTAAACTGTTTTGGAAAATATTTTTTACAGATGGCCTCATTCAGAATATATTGTACGATAAACAGTTAAGTAATTATCGAATGGCGTATGGATATCTTCAAGATCAGTTAAGATCAATAATTTGCTATGATGACACTGCGTAAACGGGTATCTAACCGCGGAAAACACATGTTTTACGTTGACAAACTGTCTGTCTTGATGAACACATTGCCTTAGCCAAAAATTGAATCCAAAACGTTTAACTTTTTTTGCATAAAAAGATCAAAACTATTGTTGTAAAATTTTTCAATACACCATGCACAACTTCTCGCGATTACGACGTTTTAAGTCGAATGTGCGTCAATGAAGGTGACGTCTCAATATGTTTTTTTATCAAATTTATGACGTCACATATTTAAAAGGTGCTGGACATTTAGCGGGTCATAATAAAATACAATACTCATAACAATGCCAAATATATATTGCAAAAAAGGTTAATAAAACAATTAATTTATTTCTTATCTTACTTAACACATGAATCCCTATGACTTATTACGAACTTTACCATTTTATTGTAATATTCAAAAATATATGAATGCGAAGGATAATGCTTTTGTTTTTTGTTTTCTGTGGTATTTAGGGACACATCGATGAATGATAATCTAATGTTTCAAGCAGTGAACAGTTTCAGTGAACATTATTGATAATGTACACTGCTTCACATTGAATTAACGCAATTATTTAAACGTTTGAGGTTATTATTCAATTATTCTTCATGTAAACCCTTTATAGATTTTACAATTTAGCGAAAAAGTGTATTACGATACAAATAATACGGGTTCGTTTCGGTAGTGTTTTGATTTTTAGCCACTCATGATCATAGAAAATAACAAAAAGTATATCGTGGACGAGCCACTGATGGCAATTATATATTTCCCGATCATACGTAAATTTAATGATTATACATGTGTATCGCCTTCAACAAATATACTCTATGTAATCATTGTATCATTAACCAAATTCCTTTAAAAATACAGAAATATAATTAAAAGTTAATTAAATGCGTTTAACTTTGTACTCACGTTGCTTGTTAATTGAATAATTAGCACAATTACTTTCTAAAAAAATACATTCGACTTGCTTGTACTTTATCATTTATAATCTACATGCATACGTGTACTTATATTTCTTTGAGTGTACTTCGTCTGATGATTTTAGAGGAAATCCTGGTAACAAACAGGTTTATTTTTCTTACACGTGTTTGATTCGCATCACTTAGAATCATTCACGTGATGAAATCGTCTGTCTGAGTGATAGGTATGTTGTCAAATGCCTAGTATGCATTGTGGAAATAACCAGGTAAGTGGTATAACACACTTTTGAGGTACGGTAAAAGCAGCATGTTAACAAAACACAATAATGAGACATATATATGCAGTGCAGTTATGTATGTTTGTTCGTGTACGCGTTTATATTTTATGTAGAGATAATGTAAACAAATTACACTTTTAAACTGATGTTTTTAGGCAAATATTATATAATATCATGGTGTTTGAGGTTCTTTAATATAAAGAGCTGAAAACTATTATTCGTAAGTAATTGTAAATAATCACAAACATAGTAAAATCTCATTATTGTTTGGCAACAACATCGGTGAATCCTATTAACTTAATACAACAACAATCAATTTCCTTTTAATTTCATTATATCAAGGGGCTTTGGAAAGCACAATTACCTTATTGTCACCAATTAACCTTTTTTTCTGAATACATGATTTGATTTAAAAATAATGTTTCTTATAAATCAGATTTTATAAAAGTCATTCACAAAAACGACCGCCGCCAGTCTCGCAGGTTCATGTATAAATTGCTTTACACGCGTGCAGATAAAATGTTCCTGTGCGATGACAGACAGGAGACTTACGCCCTACCGCATCTATCGGATATCAATTAATTTGTATTCGTTCTGAGTGCGTTATGATAAAACGATTTAACGCGCCAATTAGTAAAACTGTTGCTTTGTTTCTCTGGATTATTTTTTTCCTCCGTTTGAATTTGGTTGATACTTTTTGTTGATTATGTACATTTCAACAAATATAAACACAAATTAGTGCATTACCGCTCAAAATTACTTAAATGCACAGTCTTGTATGAAATATTACAAATCCTTTGAATTTCCTCCGCAGCAGGTTTACTCGTGCCGCAAAGTGAAAATCCTTAAAATGTGACATGTGTCGACTTTTGTCTATCATATGCACTTCTAATAAAAAAGAATGAACACATTTCCACAAAGCACATGAATGCACAAGTGATAAACTCGAGTTCCCTACATTAAAAAAACTAGTTCATTGCATGTATTGTTTAATATATTTTCTTTGACATGTTATGCTCCAGTGAAACAATTATATTTGTTTTCGACGATAAAACCGCCAAATAAAATGCTAGCTGGCTTTCTTTGCGAACACCATAATACACACCGTTGTTCGTTAATAAAGTAACCGCCAGTGACCCATTTTGGATTGAACGATTATTATTGAAAGGTTGTATCTTAACACTGTTAATTGGTAACTTAATTTGTAATCACCAATTTGTACTGACATTTATCTTTTTAATATAAGAATCAATAAACCATACAATCGGTGACATTTAATGAGTTCATTTATTCGCAATTAATAGTTAAAATACATTTGTGTTTGCATTTCTTAGAAACGGTATAATTGCAAGGTAATTATACTATAGCATAGCTTAACTACGGTACATAAATAGTAAAACCAAAAATAACTGAAGCGGTTTTCATTAGTGGTATTTACAAAATCTTTATACGGTATGAGTGATTTCCCGGTTGAAAGGCGCACACCTTATCGAAAACAGAATTGTGATAAGTTCCGTATAATTTACTGTGGACGTGTGCTTCTTTATTCCACAACTTATCTGTTGAGTTTTTTCAAGCCGTGAACCGACGCTAGTTATATTTGCTATACAAACACGCAGGCAGATTCCCAAAGTAATCGTAACTACATTTGATTTTTGCTTAATATATGTGTTACATATAGTTTTTTTTGAACTTCACCTTGGCTCAAAACTTGTGTTTATCATCCAAAACCATGACGTTTCGAAAATCTATGTAATGTTTAAATTTTAAATGTTTCAAAATCAGTATTTGGGTATTGAATAAATTTAGCAGTTGTGAGTAGTAACTGTAGTATTAACATATACTATAATATATCCTTACTTTTGCAAAATACTTTTCTAGCATTCATATACTGTAACGAACTGGCATTGATAATTAGTATACGTCTTTGTGTATTTAAATGGTCTTTTTTATTTTTTCTGTACATACAACGAATGTTTTAGATTGTGTTGTATTTGCATCTTTTTTGTGTTTGTAAATTATTCACAGTAAAACTCTTCAACATTGGAGGATTACATGCAATCTATTTTTTACTGAAGGATATATTTTTCCTATTGTATATTGAACATTCATTGTCATGTAATTGATATCTGGTAGTGTATGCCCTATCGCCCATACACTATACGTTGCAATAAACTATGACTAAGGTCAATGTACTAAAATGTGATTTGGCCATGTAAGTGACATTGCTGGAGAAAATGCCGATTCAGCTTGTTTCGGTGATATAGGCGCACTCCGAGAAATTGTAGGAAATGAGCAGACGCCATTTAAACCTTGGGTCTTAAGTTTACATAATATAGGCTTTATCGCAAAGTACGATTTATGGATTCCCTTAAAAGTTTTAACGATTTTATTAGAATCCTCGGGAATTTCATATTACTGTACTATATGTAAGCAAATATTAAAACTATTATAATGCCGTGCCATATGATATCAATTTGTGTAAAAATTAAGTGTTACTATACAATCATTTGGAAAACAAAAACAAATTAAGTAATTAATAATAATTTGTTTGTTTATCACTTAATTATGATAGTTTGTATATAGTACCTATATATATATATAATACTTGAATTCTGGAAAAAGCAAGGTACTTTGCAATACTAAAAAAAAAATGAATCTTTGTACTTTCCCCTCTTGATTACATGTAATGTTTACTTAACATAAATGCGATCATTTTGATTCGTCATAAATAATGACACTAACAATACGTGACATATTTAAGGTTTTACTTGGTTTGTAATTCAGCAACTGTTTAGAACACTTTATGAAGTAAAATTAATATTATCATAATTATGTAGGTTCTTTCAAATAGCTTTTGGCTCAAAGATAAAGCAAACATTCGATTAATATATTCACCAGTGCGTCTAGTGAAAGGATATGCATTACTTTGAAATTCCGTGATGAGTTAAACATTACCAGTAATAAAACCTGTTAGTAATCGATTTTTTTATATTTTTTTTTATGCCATTAGCGTATGCCTCAATGAAGCTGAAAGCGAATGTTTGTTGGTTAACAATAATGTAATGCTGTCTTTTGTTGTGTGGTGCATTAACTTTATATGCATGAGATGGTCGTTTGACAGCATTCCCTTTAACGTTTATCAATTGTTTTTACACATATTTTTGTATGTTTATATGTATGCAACTTAGATGGATATATAGACATATATATATATAGATATAAATAAATAAATAAATAAATAAATAAATAAATAAATAAATAAATAAATAAATAAATGCAGATATCCAACATATTGAATTGAAATAGTAGCTCCGACTAGTTTTAAAGAAAATGCATATATTGCAATCCAAAACAAAGAATGACTCCTCAAATGTGAAATGCAGCTCGACCAATCCGTCGTTTAAATTCAATTGTGGCAAAAATCAAACGGTATTTCAAATCGATGCATTAATTCTGGTATTATAGATGATATAAACATACAATGCTAATATATGATATAAAAAATAAAAATATAAAAAAACAGTATAATACTAGTCTTCCAAATATATATTTTCGTAAGTGAAAAAGTATGCTTTAAATTATCGGCACCTCTATAAAATATGTGTGTAATTGTGGTTAGATTAGTTTATTGCATTAAATTATATATGAAAAAGAAACACATGCAAAAATCCTGGCAATTTTCAGACCAGCTTTTGGATTACTAGTTTTGTTAATATGCGCTACATATTTATGAAGTCTTTTTAGTACCAATATAACACAAATACGCGGTTTTCCTGTATTTTAATTCCATGTTAATGAATAAAAGCCACTACCAATCTTCACGATTATGTCCATTTATAAAGTAATAGCCACGAACTATTAGTACGTCTTACGTCATAAATTAGCCGTGTATATGTGTTAGGTTAAGAACATAATTGAGTGAAGACTTATATTGAACCATGCTATACAAAGAGTTCAAATTAGGAACCTTGTAACATGTTTCGGCAATTGACATTTGTCGCCTTTTAATCTGTCTTTTATCTAGACACTATATGAATCAACTGTGCAAATGTAAACTGACATGGAACAAACAGAAGATACGGATGTGATAACTGTCAATTATGGACACATGCCTTCCATATTATCAGCTTGATTCATGCTTACGAAAGAGTGTGTCTAGGTGTGTGTTTCATTTGTAAATATGGTTGAATATTCCCACAAATACTTAGTATTTACCGAGACAATTAAAGATTATATCTATTGTGTTAATCGTTTTTTCTGATTTGATGGAGCCACAGTTTTAATCATTGCTGCAGTAATGTGTTGCTTGGTAATATATATTTGATTGCATGAGCTGTTTTGTAAATGCGTATAGGACGTAATGTTAACTGAAAATGCCACATGATAATATAATGCATCCGTTTGAGATATGTTCTATTGTGTTCGTTGATTAAGCAGAATACATAAGCATACAAAAATAGTTAAGTGCAGTCGACAAGTTAGAGTGCTCTCGTATTGATTGTATATTCTCTGTACGCATCAAACCATGATAATACACGCACATAAAATGAGAAAAAATATAAACATATATCTATATAGTATGGATTACTCTTACGTCGTTCATATACTTACAGTTAGATGTGCACATTATGTTTAAATTAAATAATTACATGATATCGTATTACATCCATCAAATGATGATTACAAAAAAAGTTCGATTATTATTTACTCGAATTAAAAAGTCCGACAAACGCATGTTCATGTGGGTTTCGGATAAATCCTTGCCGGTCATAGTACACGTTTATCAGGAAATAAGAGTTACAATTGGTTCCAAGGGTAAAAATGAATGATAAATTGCAACATGCTTTATCTTTGCGAGATCTATGTTCACTCAAGGATGAAACACAATATTGGGTAAAGTTATATTAATGGTTTGTATGAAAAAACAGAATTTCAATTAACGTGAGTCTAGAAAATTGATCATAGTATATTAAAGGTCATTATGTCCCTTTGTGAGTAGCAACGGTAGGGATAATCATTTATACACAGAGAATACATAGTTGGTGCAGAGGTGGAGACAGTTTATCCGGTGAGGCTTAGAAAAAGAGAAAAGGGCGAGGTTTAACGAGCCCTATTTCCTTTTTTGGGCCGAACAGGATAAACTTTCTCCATCACGGCACCAATCATGTATTCTATTTATCTTGCTTCATTTAAAATTATGCCGCTAACACATTTTATCAAAGACAAATGATTAATTAAGACAACAAAATAATTATTCTGGTCAGATCCTACATGTACACAACATTTATTACGACCGAATTACTACCGATTATGTCACGTAAAAAAATAGTTCCACATTAAACTGGTCCTTTCAATACTTTTCTATTGAAATAACGAGAAGAAATAAAACATGAATCGAGAATGTGATATTTTTAAAGTTGGAAATGGAAAACAATGTGCAACAGCGTAAAAAAAAAATATTTTTATTTTTTTGTCATTATAAATTTAAAAAAAAATATGCAACAGCCAAAACAAAGACTCATTTTTTTTACCTCAATGACAGCTTTAATCCAATTCTTATAACAATAAAGTTACAAATATATGCACTTACATGTTCTTTTCGTCCATCCCTTTATCGAAATGTATTTTAAACCACACTATTTCTTCATGGCGTTTGTATTAAATGCTTACCATTCTGACCTAAAACACGATTTACGAAATAGTAATCCTGTCGGAGCGAGTTATTTTATTCCGATCGAAATTAACAAATATGCATGACAAACACACAATCCGAAATACGTTTTGTATTTGTTCAATGCTTTAAAAATATATTTTACTGTTAAAAGATCACCACGTCTAAATTCTTGTCCCTAAAATCCACAGAGTTTTGCTTAAACTAGATATGTTTCCTCAGAGAAATGACGTCACACGAGAAACGTCATAAATAGCGTAATCAAGTGAATGGAAATAAAAAAATACGGAAAGCCGGTTCTGTAATATGTTTTAAAGACGATGCAAAGTAGGATGATAAGTAATATAAGCGATAAAATTCACGATGCGTCTCAATTATGCGTAACCCTTGTGTAGTGTATCGGAAAGGTTACACTTCACTATGTGTCACAGCGTGCGTAGGAATACACTACTTCCTAATGACCGGAGATAGGGATTTGTTTTCGACCCTGCTTAATTTGGTCAATGTTTGCAACTGAGGCAGGATAAAAACCACTCTTTGGAACTTATCCTCACGACACTGAATCTTCTGGGTTGCACTTGTTCCAAAATTGCTCACTTACTAGCTGTCGGAATGCGTAAGTATATACAATTATTTAAGCAATTACGCATGGTTTATCTTATAACAGACACATTTAGACAACAGAACAAAAAACAAAAAAAGACACACCACACAGATCGTTTACCTTATTCCGATTGCTGTTAGAGTCTAACAAAATAATAAGTTAACAAAAGTAACACATATATGTTTAAAGCAAAAGAACAAAATCTCATTCAAAACCTCTTTTGATCTGCGTGTGCACTGGTCGAGTTAAAATAATACTTAATAGCCGATAATCACTTCTTGATGAACGTATAGTAATCCATTTAACCCACACACACAAAACAGTCCTAGGTTACAATGTTAAATTGTTATTAAATATCGAAATATCAGAGTTTTTGTTTCGAGTAAAAAGGACACGTTCAGTTAAATGATAACAACAAATCTATACCAAAACAATACTGATAGAACTGCACATGTCCAGCTCACGTCTGGGTTAATCATGGAGGGTTAATCATGGAACGACAGACAAACAGACAGACAGACAGACAGACGGACGGACGGACGGACGGGCGGGCGGGCAGGCAGGCAGACAGACAGACAGACAGACAGACAGACAGACAGACAATAATAAGTACAAAGTCTTATAGACGTAGTACATATTTCAATTTAATAGCATGTTCAGGGAATATTATGGATATAATTTTGTTTATATATTTTATGTGAGTTTCTTCATATTTAGATTTTTAATATTACGGAGAAAATATTATTGAACTATGAAAACTGATAAAATTACGTTGGACCATGTCTTTAAAACATAAAAATGCAACGAACAACAGAAGCATATAATACATGGTCTCATTTTTTGTGCATTAACCTTTTCGTAGGTAATACGTATTTGATATGTATTCTGGGATGTAAATGTGTTTCTGTATAGCTTCAGTTATTATTGATGGTAGCAAACATAGTAAAAATACCATATGGTTGCAGTTGATACAGTTTTGTGTGTCTGTATGCGACAGAATACATTATTGAATTATGAAGAAACAATAACACTACAACTCGCTAATGACATTATGATTATACACTTATACTCAAATCGTCGTTGCACGTAGATGTGTCATGATTTTACAGAAATTAATCAATGTTTCCATTTTTATAATTATATACCTATACTGTAATGCAATATAACATTTCTCATTCCTAAATACATATACAGCTTAGCGTTCAAATATGCGTTGATGTCACATCATTTATATCGAATCTGGAATGCAATTATTTGATGACTGGCGTAGGTATAGTGGGAAGACAGCACATATGGGCTTATGACGTCATTTATTCGTTTGATGTACGTGACTCATATGGTAGACTAGATTTTGTCAGAGTATTTTCAGCGTAGTGTAACAATCAGTAACGTAGTTTGATCTTTCCATTTTATTTACCAATGTATCGAATACGCAAAGATATATAACCATGCTTATGTTGCCGCGTCTTTCTTATGAAGCGACTGTGTTTGCATTTTGCCCTATGACGCACACATATATTTGTGATTTATCCATTACACAATGCGACACTGGCAAAGCAAAGATAAGGGACCCTCTTGCAAATCCATTACCACCCTACAGCAAAATATCGCAGTCTAATGACGTCGTATTGTAATTCATAATAACGTCACTTTCGTTTCATTTCGTGTTGAATCTTACAACAATACCAGGCAGTAATGAAAATGATGAAATGCATTTAATACCAGGATGAAGTCTGAATATAGAGATGTCAAGTATTCTCTGCTCAGTATCAGATGCGGCCGCCAACGTTCGAGTCTCCGATGCTCTATGCCTTGCAAAACATGCGCTCAATGTTCAATATTATTGTTTTCTACATTTCCTTTTAAGAAATACACATGTTTGCAACGTGTGAACAACGGTAAGGCAAACATATCGTCATGTCGATGTTGCGAGTACAACGATTTCTTCGAAAAAAATGGATAATTTCAAAATAATGTCAAGTACTTGGAATCTGTTTGGTTATTACATAATTTGCATTAAGTAATGTTTTAATTCCAAACTTAGAAATTGTTAAGGTACTACCTTTTACCATACTTACGAAGAAAATATAAACACACGCTAGCATACGTATAAGTATATACACCTTAAAAAGACGCTATAACGTTCACGTTTTGCACTTTCGCATGTTTTTTTTTAAAGTAACTATATCTTATAAATGGATACATGGAATTTATCCATCAAGAAAGGAAGCTGATAAGATTGAGAACCCATACTCGTTATTGTTCTGTGGCCTTTTCAATCATTATTCGAAATGTCAAAATACAGCGCAGCTATGGTGATCAAGCTTTTTGTTTTAAGTATTACATTTAAAGACAAATACTGCACCGGCAAAGAAATGTCGTGTAATTCCCCTATAATTCTTAGGAAAATACTATCAACATCCGATGCAAGAGGCCACATACGCATGCAACCTTGGTTTCAACTAACTTTCCAGCCACCTATCATCTTTAGCTGATCGTTCATTTTTGTCAAACACGCAATACAAGACTACTGTTTCGACAATGGATACGAGTGGATCCGTACAGTTCAATCGAAACTTGACAACTGGCGTATGTGGTTACATCAGAACAACGGTGAACACTTTGTCGGGAACGTTTTTGTGAGTTTGGCTCTCATTATTTTCCTTATAGAAAACGTATACAAGTAAAGCTTCGAAAAAATAAACATCCACGACTATGTGCTCAATGACCATTATTTTTTTTAATCAAAGTCTTGGTCGGACGAATACATTTGGTTTTTATTTTACGATTAACGAGAGTTCCAAAATTGTCGTTATGCAGATATCTAGTCATAAATGAATGAATTAGCTTATAAATGTACCTTATTTATGTTGATACCACTTCATGTTTGCAGAGTATAATTGCAAATTATAGATTTAACGCTTATACATAGTTAATGAAGGATACATTGCAATGTGTGCCATGAGCAAAATATCTCTATCGAAAAGTTATAACGACACCACTTTTTCTACTAATAAGTTTGTTTTTGAAATACAGAAACTTTAAGAAAAATGACTGGAAAGTGTAAACTAACCTTATATGAAATATAGATGTTTAAAAAATAAAATAAAATCGTGAATTCAAATTATATGCATATATTTTTAAACAAAATATACTCATTTTAATTTTTATAAACGCACACACAGTGTAGATTACCGTTAAATATGGCAAATGTTTCGAATGTGCTTGATAAATTTCACGAACATTACAATCATGTTAATATACATATAACATTATTACAAAATTACGGTTTGCTTTGTAATATTTGAACATTACAATAATAAGCGTGACTTTAATGTAAAATACTCTTACATGTTTTAAGTGTTATTTGCACATTAATTTGAGGACAGCGCATACCCATAATGATATATTACTTACAAGCTAAAATATATTATACTACAGAATCAACCGATTCATTAAAAACTACAGATGAGTTCAATTTGAAGTTTCAATTAACACTTATCTAATCGTTACCGTATGCGAATTGCACAAGAATGTATCGTAACACATGTACATATATCTTTTAACGCGATGATGCAATGTTTTGGCATTTATAAATGTTGCCCTGCTAAATCTTCCAAATGCCAATTAAGTTTTGTGTTATCGTTTTGATTTTCTATAGCACATTCTGAACGCACATCTCGAGTATGATAAGGGCGCTATATAAATGTGGTTTAAAAAAGTATCCACAATGTATTTTACATGGGGTATATCAATTATATATGTGAAGGGACGTCTATTAGTAATTTGGTACAGTGTATATGCTTCACTATATTTGAAACTGTATGATATCGCAAAGGTAGCGTCAACGTCGCAAATTAAACGAAGTATCATTTTAACAACCAAACATTAAAGACGTTATAGTGTATGCCACGTTGAATGATATTCATATAGGCCACGTACATCACATTAAGTATTACTACGGTACAAAGAAGAAAACGCAGTAATTGTCTAACCGCTGCTTTATTTAAAAAATTAACAGTCATGCACCTTGAATAGTTCTGTGCCCGGTTAGCGTAGTGGTTCGTACATACGTTTCTTACCTAGGCGACCCGGGTGCAATTCCCGTACCCGGAATATGTGAGTTTGGTTTGGTTGGTGGTCACCATTCCGGACAGGTGGGGTTTTCTCCGGGAACTCCGGCTTCACTCCACAACATAAGGCCACACTAACATTGAACATCTTTCAGTCACAACTGCATAGCTGGAAATTGCAGCTTTAAAATGTCACAATTGTCGTGAGTCTAGTAAGTTTATTAGGTAGGAGTAATAGGACACACTCCGGGTACAAAATGAATGTAGCCTCTGGTGCGGAAGGACCTTATACACTTCGAATCACACACTTAATTATGTATTAATTATAGTTGCATACTACTAAAAAGACGCAAACTCCTCCTTAAATAAGTTATTTACAACCTGCTACCTTTTTCAACTTTGATCTTATTTGGTTTGTGAGTATCTAGATATGTTTTGCTTTTTCCAGGATATATTTATACTGTTTGATTTATAGACAATGCAAATATATATCAGCTATAATTTTCTCAGTCATTTTATTAAACGCAAGCATATTGTACATAAAGTACAATGCTGTTTTTTTAATTAAAAATATATCTCGTCCGGACTTTACCAGTGATTCTGTAAAATATCTGGTAAATGTAACATCTAGGAACATGTACTGTCTCAAAATGACATACATTATTCCAGATAAAACCATACGCGGCACTTGTTGCTGTTTTTGCTTCATTCATGTGCTTTGTGACAATGTGTTTTCATTCTTTTATATTCGAAGTGCATATGATAGACAAAGGTCGACACATGTCACATTTAAAGGATTTTCACTTTGCGGTACGAGCAAACCTGTTGCGGAGGACATTTAAAGGATTTGTACTATTTCATACAAGAATGTGCATTTCAGTGATTTTGAGCGGTAATGCACTAATTTGTGTTTATATTTGTTCAAATGTACATAATCAACAAAAAGTATCAACACAATTCAAATAGAGGAAAAACATTATGCAGAGAAACAAAGAAACAGTTTTACTAATTGGCTTGTTAAATCGTTTTATCATAAAGCACTCAGAACGCAAACAAATTAATTGATATCCGATTGATGCGGTAGGGCGTAAGACTCCTGTCTGTCATCGCGCAGGAACATTTTATCTGCACGCGTGTAAAGCAATTAATACATGAACCTGCGAGACTGGAGGCGGTCTTTTTTGTGAATGGCTTTAATAAAAGCTGAAATATAACAAACATTATTTTGAAATCAAAACATGTAATCAGAAAAAAAAGGTGAATTGGTAACAATAAGGTAATTGTGCTTTCCCAAGCCCCATCATATGATGAAATTGGAAGGAAATTGATTGTTGTTGTAATAAGTTAATAGGATTCACCGTTATTTTTGCAAAACAATAATGAGATTTTATTATGTTTGTGATTATTTACAATTATTTACGAATTATATGTTTCAGCTCTTTAAATCAAAGAACCTCAAACATCATGATATTATATAATATGTGCATAAAAAACATCAGTTTAAAAAGAGTCATTAGTTAACATTATCTCTACATAAAATATATATAATTTGTTCCGAAATAAATAGGATGTCTCCTAGCACTGTATTGAATTACCTGTTTTCTAAACAGGAAGAAAACTCAATGTGCAAGGATTTTTGCAATCAAGGCGTGATATTTACTGACAGTGCATGTAACCCAATGTGCAAAAGATATGTGTGTGTCCATAAAGATAGCGATATATACTGGCGTTATTGATAGCACCAGACTGCTTAAGGAATCAGGCGATTAATTTGTTTTAGCATATAGGAGAGTTAACTGATTGGTGAACTGTATTTTGTGGATAATAAATAAATACATATATAAATAAATTTTATTTTGAGTCGGCAAGACATATAACAAGTAACATAAGCTTCAAAGCTTTCTAACCGACTAAACAACAAGTGTAAGCAATAAAACATGAGTAAAACAGCTAAAAGAAAGATCAAATACATGTTTTTAAGGGTGGAAACACAAATTAAGACAATAAATTACATGCAACACTAAAATAAGTTTGACAATATTAAAGCATAAATAAAANATTTTTGAAGGAGCAGGTAATATGCTTACAGGTCTATAGTTAGACTTGACTAAGGGATCATCTTTCTTATAAACTGGCGTTACTTGTGCTTGCTCTAGTCGATCAGGGAATATACCAGAGTCAATAGAATTTTTAACAAAGTATGTATAGAAAGGACAGGTGACTGTGAACCTAATTTTAGGAGTTTTATAGATATTTTGTCAATTCCAGTAGCTTTTTTCGCATTTAACTTCGGTAAAATATTTGATACAGTTGATTGTTCCACATGTGAAAAATTAAATGAATCTGGGGGAACATTTTGCCCTAGTATTTTGTTTATACTTGGATGGTTACTTTCACCAAAGGTAAAATCTTTTCCAATGTCTTTCGCGACATTTACATAGAAATCATTGAAAATGTCAGCCACATCACTATTATCTGATATTGTCTTTTGATTATCATCGAGTATGATTTTACTCTGATGATTTTTTTACTTGTTTGACATATAAGGTTTTATTGTTTCCCAGGAATCTTTAGATTTACAGCCACCAGTACACCTTTCCTGAAAAAAGTTATTCATAGATTTACGTTTTAGTTTATTTACTTAATTTCTATTTTTACGATACTGTTCCCAGGATTTCGAGTTTTTCGTTTTAGTATAATTGTTATACGACATTTTTTTAGTGTAAATAGCTTTTCTTAGTTCCTTATTCATATAAAGTAACTGAACAGGCTTTCTGTATGTTTGTTTAAATGGAGCATGCTTGTTCATAATTTCAACAACATCATTTTCAAAAGTGTTGTACACCGAATCTAAGTTATCGGGATTACATGAATAATTTTCAACATTTAGATAACAGCATCTTAGCCGTTCACAGCCACAGCTTACATGTTATATTATGTTGAGTGTAATACATTCTAAGATAAACAAATCTATACCAAAATTCGCACTAATGTAGCACATTATTCCAGGTCAATAATGTCACATCCATGTGTGCATGGAATACAACTTCAGATTTAACGAAAATGAAACTAAATATCGTTAGTTTACGATCTTAGATCACAGAATAACGAGTGGAAGTATTACGATAGGGACGTATATTAAGAAGTGGTCGCACGAATAGCTGGTTGGTAATAATTTTGTTGTTGCTTCTTTCGGGTAAGGGTATTTCATTATACGAATTTTAAATGGCATGTTAAATTAAATACAATAATTTGCTATTAAATACTATTAAATATACGTATACATGTACCGATGGTTTAGCTATAATTTATTAAGTTTTAGTAATTTCATTTTGTTTAATTGTGTTTGTGTAAAAATACAATTGTTTTACTTTTAGCAACGCAGAATGGAACACAACAGAGAAACTGGCAAAAAAAAAGAGTTGTTGATACGCTTTTAAACGTCATACGCGTTAGCTACGTACATACATATACTGTTCGACAAAAACTGTTATAAACTCTACATTATTTGCGATTCAATATTCCTAAATGACCAAATCCATGTTCTTCAAATATTTGGAAACAATACCATATTCGAAAACAGTACATCCTAGGCATGTAGCAATATAAGCCGCTTTGACAGCTCCTTTGAAGTGTTGATATAAAATTTTTAAGTTTGTTTTTAAGTTCATAAACATTAGCCAATATCATGACGTTTTGAACTGCATTGTGTATTTTTCCAGTTATACTTAACAGGATGCCGTTAGTATTATCAGTTGTGTGTTACTGAAATGATAGCGCTCAGTGCAAAATGCGTTTTTTTGCAATAAATCCTAAATAACCATTCATAAATTACATACATAAATGAACGAATGGGTAACTCCACCCATAAATATGCTAACTGGCGGTCGCCTTTCACAGCCAAAATAAATGGCACGAAAAATACTGATTCCTAAACTCAATATATAACGCTATCAGGAAAGTATCAGGGACGAAGAAAATCATATCAAGGGAAATACTACAACTGTCATTTTACATACTTGACATTTTCATTCGTTTGGAAAAGATTGCAATAAACTAACACTCGTAGATCCAATATACGGCATTCTAAAAATAATTTATAGACAATGGTCTGCGATGAAAATGTTCTTGTTGTTTCAGACACTGTTTATTGTAATTGGACTTAGCTATGTTGATCTGGTGAACAATATAAATTGGACAGAAAGTCATTACAAAGTCTACTTGTTGAATCAGATAATCGTCATTTATATCGGTCAAAACGTGTTATCGTTCACCAGTCGGTAAATTTGCAACTCCGGAATTTCCAATACGGTTTTCTTTGCGCCAAAGTATATAAAAATGCGTTTAACGTGTTTGTGTAGGGAAATATTGTTTGTCAGGAACAACGAGCTTTAGGTATGCAAGACATGTATATGTCCTCTGATTTAAAATATTTCTTACAAAACAATGGTTTCCGTGCGGTAAGTTTTATAGACAAAAGTATTCTGCTTTAATGTTTAAATTCGAAAAGCTGATGTAAGAGATAAATTGGATTTTAAATGCATGAGTAGCGATGCATATAGATTGCAATCCGAAGTCGATGGTAGGACTCGGAAAATAAAATATGCTTTCTCTGAATAACAAATATCAAATTAATTTGTTTCGTTCTGTTTTTCTTTCAGTGTTATATGTCCATTCGATATAGTGTAACAAAAAATATAGAATAGACGAAAACATGCTTTTAAATATAGCGTTGTGGGAGTATCACTTTACAAAATTAATAGTTGTTACCATGAACTAACTATAACGGGTTTGTATTAAGAGTACTAAAAATGATACGTACATTACGGTTTTTATTTCATTCGAATATCGTCGTTACAGAGATAATTCAAGCTAGACAAAACACCTCGGTTTTGTTTGAGAGTGTGTTTCGGGTAAGTTTATTAATTTAATATTCTACAACGAAAGTGTTGTCATTTGCTTACATGTTGCAGGCATACTAAATTTTGTCTGAATGTAAAAGCAATGCTTATTTGTTGCAAGCTTCAACATTGAAATCAGAAAGTCTATGACTTCATCTGCAGTGAGGAACTAAGTCAACTATTTATATCTTGAAAAATAACGCCATTTTGAGGTCGTTGGAGCGCAGTTTCAAATAACACCAATCAAATTACCTTTTCTGAGAACTTGCAAGACGGTTATCATGACAAAGCCGCATACAGCGCTTATTGTATCGTCTGGTTCTGAACAAGATTAGTTTCTCTCCAAGTATTTGCATTTTTGATCGGTTAACAAAACGCAAATACCTACAGTGTTCTTACTTATGGGCAGTTTCGATTTCATGTCGGGTTAGCTCTTAGGCGTCGCATAACATCAGTGCTCAATTCGTTCTGGCTGATGTAATGAAAGCAATGTGTTGAAGAACCTATTTTTTTCCACCGGATGTGTGCAATTAGAATGCAACCTTTACTGACATTATACTGAGACCATACATACATTGCATGAACAATCATATGCAATAGATGTGTGTTTGTCCATAAATATAGCAACTTAAAATGCTGCTAGAGATAGTCCCACTAATTTAAGCAATCATACGATCAATTTGTCTTGGAATATAGGACTGTTTACTGATTGCTGAACTGTATGTTGGGGATAGATAGCTAGGTCTCGTACAAAAACAAAATAGCTTGTCTTGAAAACATGTTACTTTGTTTTCAGTTTGAACCAACTGAGATTTATCCGAATAAGCTTTATTTATTTAAATGTTTACTACTTTGCTTCTTAATACAATGTCGACAAAAACATCCTATATCAAAATGTGCACTTATGCAGCACATTATTCCTGTTCACGTATGTCACATACATCTGTGAATGGAGTAAAACATTCGACAACACGAAAATAAAAACTAATATGCATGCGACGGCAATCGTAGATAACAGAACATTGAGTGAGCGAATTACGATAGGGAATTATATTAAGCAGTTATCGAACGAATAGCTGGTTATCAATAAATGTCGTGCTGCTTCTGTTTAGAAAGGTATTTGGATTATGCAAATTAAAATGACATGATTAATTAAATACACAGTGTGCAATTCAGCTGTCTACCAAACTTGAACATTGAAGGTGGAGCTTTGAGTTTGAGTCAATAATTCTGTGCACAATATATATATTTTTTTACTTTTAGTAACGCATAATGGAAAACTACTGAGCAACTAACGAAACATAGAATAAAATTTTTATTGTATCGCTTAAAAACGTCAAAAACGTTTTTTACGCGAATACATCTATTGAGCAACGGAGCAGTGAACTGTTGTAACATATAAATTATGTAACATGGTGACCGACTATTTTGTTATATTTCAGTGCTGATTGATACAACACTGTTTTAATTTCCAAATCAACGTTTTTCAAATATTTAGACTCAAAATACCATAGACACACACACACACACCGCTCCCATCTATATGTGTTTATGCAACGTGTAAATACTTTGTAAGACCTTAGATCATCCGACAAAAACACATGAAATAACGTGTTGTTACTCAAATATATGTTTACATATTTCCTTAAAAACGTACACGTTACTAGTTTACCTCGCTTGGTATTACATTGAAAATAACGTTTCTTTTACATGTAGTGGCATATCCTCAGCGTGTACGATTTAAGAAACTTTTGTTTTCAATATCCTTAAAGCGAGACTGTACGATTTTTATATGTGTTAAATTTTAATATATTGATAAAATTATGTTACGATGACACAAAATAGGCAATACAAATTATACATTGAAGACGAATTTCATAAAATTCAGCAAAGACAAGTTAGCGCTGGTTAAAGCCGATGCCGACACTTTTACTCGTATTTGTTAGGAAATAAAATTGTGTCTGAGTGTCGTATAAACGAATCTGCACTAAAACTAAATTAAGATTCACATTGTACATGCATTATATATATGCTGGCGAATTTGGCTGGAAGCCATTTTCAATTTCAGATTTAAATATCTGGCTTATTGCGCATTTTTCGACACATGTTCTTTTTAACTTTTATTTTAATTTATATTGAAATATATGTATACTAATTTTTAACACATTTTATAAAAAATCATATATATTTGCCAAAATCGTACAGTCCCGCTTTAAAATGTTCACGTTAGATTTGATCACACAAACATGTAGTGACAAGAAACGACAATGCGATATGCTTTGTCGTCTCCTTTCAAGTGTTCATATTAGATCTTAAATAAGTTCACTTAGTGTTTCAAAATAAGCCAAATCAGAAAGATTTGAACAACATTGGTATCCGCCCAATAAGACAGGGTGCCTTTTTATTAAATGAATTATCACTTTTGGTTAGTTTCTAAAATAACATGGCTCCGTAAAAAATAAGTTTCTTCTAACAAATCGTTAATTAGGATTTTATAAATTGTTTAAGTTGATAAACGAGTGGGTAACGTCCAACTTTAATAAACGCACTATTGATTGCATTAAACAACCCCGATGCAGGAGAAGAAAAACATCCCTATACTTTTAAGACGGAGAACGGTACTTAAGACCATCAAGGACAAAGGCGATTATGTCAACGAAAATACTTAAGTTGTCATTTTACAAACTTGACACTTCGATTAGTTTCAAACGGATTGCAATTAAAAAAGTCTCGAAGATCCAAGACACCAATTTGCTTTTCGTCTGAAATGTCTAGTACGGTTTTCATACAACAAATTTTATGAAAAAATGCATTCCACATGCTTGGTGTAGTCAGCAACGATGACCTTAAGGTAAGCAAGACATGTTAATATCATTTCATTTAAAAAAAAATGATTGCAAAACTATGTTTTTAATGCCGACACTTTTACGGACAAAGAGATGCATGCTTCAAGTTGTAATTCAAAAGGCTTATTTCAAACATATACTTGGAGTTTGAATTCATGAGTATCGATGAAGGTGGTTTTCAATTCTAAAGCTTATCATATTCCATTACTCGATGGAGTCTAGAATAGAAAATGGGGAATATCATTCTCGGAACAATATATGTTTAAATGATTTATCTTGTTCTGCTTTGTTTAGTGTAATAGTTCCAATTGATGAAACAGAAAAACCGTAAAGAAATCAGAAGAAAACATGCTTTTCAAATAAAGTGTTGTGGGAATATGACTTCACAAAATTAGAAGTAGTTAACATGGAATCACTTTAACGGTTTTGTATTCAATTTAAATTGATTCGTTCAACAGATGAATTACGCTAGAAAAAAATAACTCGGTTTCATATTATAAGGCCAACGTACTTTAAAGTTCGTTGGAATATAAATCATCATCATCATCAGCATCATCATCAAAAACAGCAACAACAACAACAACAACAACATCCATTTATACTGAAAATTCTTCTACTTCTCCACTTTCTTTTACTTATTCTATTACTACTTCTTCTATAACTTCTACTTCTACAACTAGTACTACTACTGCTACTGCTACTGCTAATGCTACTTATATTACTTCTTCTACTAGTACTACTACTGCTTCTGCTACTGCTTCTAGTACTACTACTTTAATACTACTTCTACTACTACTACTACTACTACTACTACTACTACTACTACTACTACTACTACTACTACTACTACTACTACTACTACTACGACTTCTACTACTACTACTACTACTACTACTACTACTTCTACTACTACTATTATTATTACTACTTCTACTTCTACTTCTACTACTTCTACTTCTACAGCACTTTCTTAAATACTGCGGCTATTATCACTTCAACTACTACTTGTATTCACATCTACGGTTATTTTACGCGTTAACTAAACTCAAATATTCTCTTGGAGTATTATTAAGTAACCACTTACTTTGTTTACAAAGATATAACAGATGTTTTATACATTCAAACAAACGGTTCATGTGCATCATTGAGAATTATCGAATTGTAAAATAATTTAGTGTCAGGTTTATCATAAACAACACTTGCGAGCATACACTGAATGTCATTGAATCCGTTCGCGATAATTAAATAGATACGAACAAGAACTGATGAACCGGCAACTAATATAGACCAATTGAGAACGTTTACCGCCACAAACAAATGTATGAATGTAAAACAAAAACAATATATATTAAATATCAATATAACGTATAGGGCATGTATGTATAGGTCAAATTAAATACAACAGTACAGAGCTATTGTCAATCTGCATATCATTAAGTTAATCAACAACAATTCAATATGTCGAAATGGTTCCATTACAATGCGGTCAGTTTATGTACGCAGAGCGGATTTAATTTTTCGATAATGTGTGCATACGTAACGCCATTGTAAGAAATGAAACGAGACCATTTTATAATGGATCTTCGGTGAACAGGCAGTATATGGACGTAATTAAATTATGTCATATAGTATCAGCTTATTTTAATTCCCTGCAGAGTTATCACAATATTAATAGCAGACCTCGTGCAATCAGATGATAGAAAGTATAATGCATTTCTGAAATTAGGGTATTGTGTTCAACATACAAGGTTTGTCATCCTGAAATAATATGACTGTAAGGGCGGAAAAATAATAATTGAAACAAACTGCTTTGCTTCAGCCAAGAATCATTTAATGAGCTTTTTATTCGAATCGATTTCGATTAATAATATTATTATGTTTACTTTTTTGATTTGTCTCAACCCACGTGTATTAATGTTATTGGATGTATTTCGTAGGCAATATTGACGCATTGTCACTAAATTTCAATCTAAGTCAATTCGGGATAATGGGGACTTGAAAATTAGCAATATCAACAAGATCAATGTAAATGTAAATATCTTATTATAGTATACCTCACATTAGAATGTTTCTCCTTTGCGTATATAAACTACACAGCTCCGTTGTTTTGAATAATGCCCGGTAAAGGTGCGCGCGCATCTAGTCAGCGCCCGCTGACTAGATGCGCTCGCATCTAATAGTAAACGCTAGAATGTTGTTCAAGTTTCACAACGCAAATATATTTCGGTTACAGTTTCGTTGTACACAAACTTAATAATTATCAGTCTAACATCTATACTTAATGTAAGTTATTAAATTGATACACATTGGTGGAGTTTGTTTATTGGAATTGACATATATTTGCTACATTATGTTCGGTATACTATAAGAAATAGAAAACCTCACTTCGGACCCAATGGTCGAATAGTGACCAGCCAGGCAGCCACGAATAGTATATCGACCTCAGCCTTCGTCTTCGGTCCATATACTATTCGTGGCTGCCTGGCTGGTCACTATTATGTCATAGGGCCATCAGTGAGGTGTTCTATTATATGCAAATTAATTCACATCCAGCTCATCTTGTTATTGTTTAAAAAAATAATATTTACTGAAGTAATGTTTTCATGTAATATTCTATTGTATAAGGTTTTGCTACAACGAAATACCTCTCTTTTGCACTGCAGACAGGGATTGCATATAGACATACAATTCGGCAAACCTTTCAGCAGTAATCCGTACCTGACGTTTAATATTCAAATAAGGTTTTGGCAGCAACTTAATGCTTAATTTGACCATTTATTGAGTGCCATTTCTAAGAAACATTTTAACAAGAATACTTTGCTGAAATGAGCAAGATTAATTACCCACATATTTGGTCTAGGTTTTTGTGCTTGACATATGATTTATGTGTGTGTGTATAATCCTTGCAAAAATATACTTCACCACAGAATGGTATGTCGATCTATTGTAATAAGCGTTTCTGTAATTGTGGTGGTACATTTATTTCTACCCTGATTTGAAACTATGGAATCTTATTGCTCATGCTGTGATGAATATATTTAAGGCGCTCATTTAAACGACAGTAACAAATGCATTTATAATAGCATATACTTTGGGATGATAGAATAGTGTGTACTTATTTCTGACACAAACCATTATCATACGAATACAATAAGACTGACAATTACTAATGCCATTCTTATTTCAATACTTAATATCCAATAGTCTGCACGCATCGAACCATCAAAAGATAACAAAAAGTGAGAATACTTTATTCGAGCTCTCCGGCCACAACAGACTTTATTGTCCCCCATAGTATAAACAATTGGTCACTTGCCTTAAGTAAAAGTCCAGAGCATGATAACAATAATGCCATTCTTAATAAGGTTTCTTCAGTTTCATTATATGTATATGCCAAAAAAAAATCTTCGTCGTCTTCATTAAAAAGTCAATGACAATAATTTTGGAAGTGAGCAAAACAGTATTTTAAAATGTTGTAGAAAGTGCACGATGTGTGGTACACATGAAGGTTTATGAAGTGTTGCTTTACATGACGCAGATTTCTAACGGGCATATAATATCATTCATATTGATTTTAATTGCAGGTTCACAACCGGAATTTTTTTAATGTTGCAGGACCATCACATTTATCAACCCGAGTCAACTTGGCCACACGTTTGCTCTGAGTCAGTGGCCAAAGCACTAGCAGTGTGTTAAAAGACTGGAGAAACATGGGTCTTAGTCAACTACCATGACCAACCTCTCACGAGAACGGGGAGCTACACACGAAAGGTTTGGTGTTTGGCATTTCCCATTTCAGAGACATTTATATATGCCTGTTCGAAAACCGCTGTTACGCTCTAACGTATGTAAAGCTCAGTAGCAGTTCGTTGGATTTGCCTCCGAATGGCGATGAATTTATTTTTGGTCAACTTCATAATGCCTTTATTTCCTTATATGATTATTCAAAGTATTACAGTTGTGTGCGTTAATACATTAAATGAATTTTTTGTTCAAAAGCCGATCATAAATACACATCAAACTCAATATTTTTCTCTTTTTTGTCAATTATTTTATCAAAATACTCCATATTATAGTATAACATATTAAAAAAACATATTCGGACTGCGTAGTTTTTAGTGTCCGTAATTTGAAGTAAAGTGCTAAACATTAAATATAGTTGTCAATGAATGTCTGTGAATATAAAACTATTCTGGCCAATATATCTTTACAGATGGCGGAAACACATTTTTTACGTTGACACATTGTCTGTCTTGATGAACACATTGCCATAACTAATAGTTGAATACAAAACGTTTAACTTTTTTGTTTAAAATGATCAAAAGTTTCGTCGTAACATTGTACAATACACCACTCAAAACTTCTCTCGAATACGAAGTTGTAAGTCGAATGTTCATCAATGAAGGTGACGTCACAATATTTGTTTTATTAATGACGTCACATATATAAAAGGTGCGGGTCATTGAGCGGGTCATAATAAAATACAATACCCATAACAATACCAAATATATCTTGCAAAAAAGGCCAATAAAACTATTAATTTAATTTTGCTATCACTTACCACATGAATTACATTGACTTGTTACGAACTTAGCCTTTTTAATGTTATATTCAAGATATATGAATGCGAAAGATAATGTGTCTGTATTTTGTTCTGTGGTATATAGGGACATATCGATGAATGATAATTCAATATTTCAAACAGCGAGCAGCAACAGGGAACATTATTGATTATTTACACTGCTTCGCATTGAATTGACGCACTTAATTTAACTTTTGACGTTATTATTTAATTATTCTCCATTTAAACCCGTTATAGATGTAACGATAGAACGAAAACGTATACGATTAAAATAATACGGGTTGGTTTCGGTGGTGTTTCGAGATTTAGCCACTTATGATCATAGAAAATGAAAAAAAGTTTTTCGTGGACTTATGGCAATTATATATTCACTGATCATACGTAAATTTAATGATTATACATGTATATCGCCTTCAACAAATTAACTCTATATAATCATTTTATCATTAATCAAATTCCTTTAAAATACAGAACTATAATTAAATGTTCATTACATGCGTTTAACTTTGTGCTCACGTTGCTTGTTAATTGAATAATTAGCACAATTACTTTCTAAAAAAATACATTCGACTTGCTTGTACTTTATCATTGATAATCTACATGCATACGTGTACTTATATTTCTTTGAGTGTACTTCGTCTGATGATTTAAGAGGAAATCCTGGTAACAAACAGGTTTATTGTTCTTTCACGTGTTTGATTCGCATCACTTAGAATCATTCACGTGATGAAATCATCTGTCTGAGTGACAGGTATGTTGTCAAATGCCTAGAATGCCTTATGGAAATAACCAGGTAATTGGTATCACACATGTTTGAGGTACGGTAAACGCAGAATGTTAACAAAACACAATAATTAGACATATATATAAGCAGTGAAGTGTATTCCATCATTATGTATGTTTGTTCATGTACTCGTTTATATTTTATGAAGAGATAATGTTAACTAATGACTCTTTTTAAACTGATGTTTTTTTTATGCACATATTATATAATATCATGATGTTTGAGGTTCTTTGATTTAAAGAGCTGAAAAAAATAATTCGTAAATAATTGTAAATAATCACAAACATAATAAAATCTCATTATTGTTTTGCAACAACAACGGTGAATCCTATTAACTTATTACAACAACAATCAATTTCCTTCCAATTTCATCATATGATGGGGCTTGGGAAAGCACAATTACCTTATTGTTACCAATTCACCTTTTTTTTCTTCTGATAACATGTTTTGACTTCACAATAATGTTTGTTATATTTCAGATTTTATAAAAGCCATTCACAAAAAAGACCGCCTCCAGTCTCGCAGGTTCATGTATAAATTGCTTTACACGCGTGTAGATAAAATATTCCTGCGCGATGACAGACAGGAGTCTTACGTCCTACCGCATCTATCGGATATCAATTAATTTGTTTGCGTTCTGAGTGCTTTATGATAAAACGATTTAACACGCCAATTAGTAAAACTGTTCCTTTGTTTCTCTGGATTATGTTTTTCCTCTATTTGAATTTTGTTAATACTTTTTGTTGATTATGTACATTTGAACACATATAAACACAAATTAGTGCATTACCGCTCAAAATCACTGCAATGCACATTCTTGTATGAAATAGTACAAATCCTTTGAATTTCCCCCGCAACAGGTTTGCTCGTACCGCAAAGTGAAAATCCTTTAAATGTGACATGTGTCGACCTTTGTCTATCATATGCACTTCGAATATAAAAGAATGAAAACACATTTCCACAAAGCACATGAATGCACAAGTGAAACGCTCGAGTTCCCTACATAAAAAAAATAGTTCATTGCATGTATTGTTTAATATATTTTCTTTGACATGGTATTAACGAATGAAGCAATTACATTTGTTTTCGATGATAAAACCGCCAAAAAATGCTAGCTGGCTTTCTTTGCGAACACCATAATTCACACCGTTGTTCGTTAATAAAGTAACCGCCAGTGACCCATTTTGGATTGTAGGATTATTATTGGTAGGTGGTATCTTAACACTGTTGATTGATAACGTAATTCACCAATTTGTACTAACATTCATCTTTTTAATATTAGAATCAATAAACCATACAATCGGTGGCATTTAATGAGTCCATTCGTTCGAACTTAATAGTTATAATACATTTGTGTTTGCATTTCTTACAAAAGGTATAATTTTAAGGTACTTATACTATAGCATAGTCATAACTACGGTACATAAATAGTCTAACCAAAAATAACTGAAACGGTTTTCATTAGTGGTATTCAACAACTATTTTTACCGTATGAGTGATTTCCCGGTTGAAGGCGCACACCTTATCGAATACAGCATTGTGATAGGTTCCGCATAATTTAGTATGGACGTGTGCCTTTCATTTCTCATCTTATCTGTTGAGTTTTCACACAGTTAACCGACGCTAGTTATATTTGCTATACACACACGCAGCTAGATTCCAAAAGTAATAGTTGACTACATTCGATTTTGGCTTAATATATGTGTTACACCTTTTTTTTTAACTTCACCTTGGCTCAAAACTTGTGTTGATGATCCAAAACCAATACGTCTCAAAGATCTATGTCATGTTTTTATTTTTTAAATGTTTCAAAATCAGTATTGGTTAATGAATAAATTAACAGTTGTGAGTAGTAACTGTAGTATTTACATATACTATAATGTATCGTGACTTTTGCAAAATCCTCTTTAAGCATTTATATACTGTAATGAACTGGCATTGATAGTTAATATACGTGTTTGTGAATTCTTATGGTCTATATATTTTGTATGTACAGACAACAAATGTTTTATATTTTGTTGTATTTGCATCTTTTATTGTGGTTTGTAAATTATTCCCTGTAAATAGATCAAGCTCTTTAACATAAGGGGATTACATGCTATCCATATTTTACTATATGATATCTTTTTTCTTCTTGTATATTGAACATTCATTGTCATGTAATTGATATCTGGTAGTGTATGCCCTATCGCCCAAAAGCTATACGTTAAAAGAAACTATGACTTAGGTCAATGCACTAAAATGTGATTTGGCCATGAAAGTGACATTACTGAAGCAAATGCCGATTCAGCTTTTTTCGGAGATATATGCGCACTCACAGAAATTGTTGGAAATGAGCAGACGCCATTTAAATCTTGGGATTTAAGTGTACATAATATAGGCTTTATCGCAAAGTACGATTTATGGATTCTCTTAAAGTGTTTATAAGAATCCTCGGGAATTGCATATTACTGTACTATATGTTTGTATATCCCTTTATTATGATAGTTTGTATTTAGTACCTATAAACATAATAATTGAATTCTGGAAAGAGCAAGGTAGTTCGCAATACTATTTTTTTACTTGGTTCGTTATTTAAAGACTGTTCAGAACTCTCAATGAAGTAAAATCAATATTATCATAATTAAGTAGGTGCTTTCAAATAGCTTTTGGCTCAAAGATAAAGCAAACATTCAATTAATATATTCACCAATGCGTCTAATGAAGGATGGGCATTACTTTGAAGCTCCGTGATGCGTTAAACATTACCAGTAATGAAACCTGTTAGTAATTGATATATTCGTTTTGTCGGCCATTAGCGGAGGCCTCAATGCAGCTGAAAGCAAATGTTCGTTGGTTAACACTTACATAATGCTGTCTTTTGTTGCGTGGTGCATTAACTTTTTGTACATGAGATGGTCATTGGACAACATTCTCTTTTACGTTTATCAATTATTTTTACACATATTTTTGTTTATTTATATGTATGAAACATAGATAGATATATAGACAGATAAATAGATATATATATATACACATATTGTTTTTACTTATATATATACATAGATACATATATATACATAGATATATAGGTAGATATATAGATATTGCAACTATGATGGCCGACTTCATGTCGCCGGTGTAGACGCTGCATTTGTTTATTTACCGCATACAACTGAAATATCCCTTAAAGTTAGTTTTCATTTGTATGATATAACAAATGCAGATTTTCAACATATTGAATTGAAATAGTAGCTCCAACTAGAGAAAAGAAAAGAAAAAAAAGCATAATTATAATGCAATCCAAAACAAAAAATGACTCCTTAAATGTGAAATGCGCGTTTCAACTGCAGCTCTAGTATTATAGATGATATAAACATACAATGCTAATATATGATATAAAAAATAAAAATATAAAACAAATAGTATAACACTAGTCTTTCAAATATATAATTTAGTAAGTGCTATTGAATGTTTGGATTACTAGTTTTGTTAATATGCGCTACATATTTATGAAGTCTGTTTAATACCAGTATAACACAAATAAGCGTTATTTCCTGTATGTTGATTCCATGTTAATAAATAAAAGCCACTACCAATCTGCACGATTATGTCCATTTATAACGTGTATAGCCATGAACTATTAGTACGTCTTACGTCATAAATAAGTCGTTTATATTGGTTAGATTTAGAACATAATTGGTTTTAGACTTATATTGAACCATGCTTTACCAAGAGTTCAAATTGGGAACCTTGTTACATGTTTCCGCAATTGACATTTGTCGCCTTTTAACCTGTCTTTTATATAGAAACTATATTAATCAACTATGTATACGTTGACTGACAGCTGGAACAAACAGTAGATACGGATATCATTACTGACAATAATGATCACATGCCTTTTGTATTATAAGCTTGATTCATGCTTACGAAAGGTTGTATCTAGGTATGCGTTTTATATGTAACTATGGCCGCATGTATGCCTTCTTAGTTCCTATTAATACCTGGTATTTACCGAGACAATTAAATATTATATCTATTGTGTAAATCGTTTTTGTGAATTGATGGAGCCATAGATGTAATCATTTGTGAATAAATTTGTTGCTTAGTAATATCTATTTGCTTGCAATAGCTGTTTTGTAAATGAGTTTATGACAGCTTATAGGACTTAATGTTAACTGAGAATGCCAAATGATTATATAATGCATCCGTGTTTGATATATTTTCTATTGTGTTCCTTGATTAAGCAGAACACATTAACATAAAAAACATATTTTAGTACAGTCGGCAAATTACTTTGCTCTCGTATTGTTTGAGTTTTTTCTGTACGCATCAAACCATTATAATACACGAAAATAAATTGAGCAACAATATACACATAGATATATATAGTATGGACCACTACTACGTCGTTCATATCCTTACAGCTAGTTAGGCTTATTATGTTTAAATTTTATTATTACATGGTATTGTATTACATCCGTCAAATATTGATTTAAAAGAAACGTTCGATCACTAATTTGCTGGAATAAAGAAGTCCGTCAAACGCATGCACATGTGGATGTCGGATAAACCGTTGCATGTCATAGTACACGTTTATATGGAAATCAGAGTTACATTTGGTCCCATCCTCAAGGCTTAGAAAAAACGATTACATAAAACATGATTTATCTTTGCCATTTCACTGTTCACTCAAAGATGAAACACTATACTGAGTAAAGTAATATTAATGGTATTGTAGGAAAACTATATTTCTATTTAATTGAATGCAAACAATTGATCATAGTATATTTTAGGTCTATATATCCCTTTGTGAGTAACAACGGTAGGGGTAAACATTATTAAAACCACTCTTTGGAAGGTTGTATTACTACACTGAGTCTTTTGGGTTGCACTTGTTTCAGAATCGATCATTTACTAGTTATAGGAATGCGTAAGTATATCATATTGTTTAAGCAAATATGAAAGGTTTATCTTACAACAGAAACACCTTAGCAACAGAATAAAAAAAAGACACAAAATACAAATCGTTAAACTTTTTGCTGTAATAGACAAACACAATATTACGTTAACAACTTTACAACGTATCGGTTGAGCTAAAGATACAAATCCAATTTAAAATCTCTCATGATTTGCAATATCACTATTCGAATTAAAATAATACTTTATAGCTCATATTCACTCGGCTTCTGGATGGTTTCATAGTAATTTATTTCACCCACAAACAAGAACAGTCCAATATTAAAATGTTAAACTGGCCTATTATAAATATCGATAAGTGTCTGTTCCATACCAAATTAAAACAAACGTTCAGTGAAATCATAACAGCAAATATATACAAAAACAATACTGATAGAACTGCACAAATTTAATATGCAATGTAATGGTTATTTATAAGACAGTAAGACAACACAACCGTGATTAACTATGTACTTTGTTATTCACCATAGGATGTTGAATTGGCTATTACTTTCTTCTTTATCGACAAAATTTGATGGATTTGCATAAGATCAAATTACGAAGCAAACCGCTCATATCATACGGAAGAAATGACGCAGTATTAAATTAAATCACTGCTATTTTTATCATATAAAAAGACCGCTTACAGAAAAGAGTTGTTTGATTGTTCATGTTATAGCTTAACAACTCAAGTGTAAAACATGAATTCATGATATTAAATTCGCCGTTTTGCTTACTTGTGCAGGTTAATGGAGTGTTCACAACAGAGTAAGATCAAAGTGTATGATTATGATGCAGATAAGCGCTCATCTACTTAACGCAGGTACTGATTTGTGTTAATTCATAAATATTTAAGTATATTGCTTTTGATCCACGCGCTTCCACGTCTAGGCTCTTGCAGTATTGTTAGAAATATCAACTCAGAAATCTCAAACAGCGCACGCAAAAAATGATATGATGTTTTGAAAAACAGTTGAATCAATACAAATCTAATTTTAACCGTACAAAAAATTGCATCATGTTTGAAACTTTCTTTTTAATACTTTCACATTATATTATCTTCATGACGCATTATTCTGTTGCGTTTCTTTTATGAAATGTTAATACACCGTTCAATTTACACGTCTAACTATTTTAGGATTAAACCGAGGAAAAACCGGAGTCTAAAAACGGCTTTTCCTAAAGAAAAATACACATTCATCAATAATCTTTACACATTTCGACTCATTTGGAAAGTCTGTGAATTTTCTCTAGTGTTGATTAATGAAACAAGCAGTATATCGACTTGTTGGCAAATGCTTACCAGAATTATACCTATTCACATAAGTGTTAAAAAACCCTACAATGCAGACGATTGAGTGCGTTTCAATGTACATTTAGTCTTTTATATCCAAACTATACATAATTCTATACGTCTATCGAAGTATTTTAAAATATTATATGTTCACACATTAATTGATTACTAGTATTTCTTACGGTATTTTATTCTAACAAAATATATTCAACTCTAACAAACGCGCACCGGGTTCGTATATTTTTGCGCGTATTGTTCGCTTCTTATGTAAACACAGAAAGTTAATGCCTTGTTCTCGACGCTACGATCAAAGCGATTACAACGCAGATTAGCGTTCCTCTGCTTAAAACAAGAAGCTATACGAATACCGCTCATGCATATTTAAATAATTTGCGTTTGATCCATAAGTGCATACGTACAGTCGTTAACAGTGCGGTCTAACATGTTCATTAATTAAGAAACTCACACGAATAGTAACATGAATAGCTATAATAGGGTTATTTTACTTGTTTGCCCAACGACGCATGAACACCAACATAATGTTTTTGTGCCCGACGCATTTCAATCTACAGGATGTATTAGATTTACCTCGACTTGCGCAGCAACAAGAGAAAATAATATTTGTTTTTCTCTATCATCACGAGTGCCAAAAAATACCGATACTCTAGCGAGACCAGCTTTGTTTTCATGCAAGTCCACCGCTATACCGCATAAATATATCCAGTCAGCTGAAATTATAACGTTATGACGTCAAATTAATGACACAATTGTACAATGAATTATTGATATATTTATTTTACTTTTTGAAACAGTGAACAAGCAGTATTGAATCGATTATATTTCACTACAAACCACAAGACATCATAACATAAAGCATATTCATACTATTAGATGCAGTTGTTTTAAAGAATGTTTGTGTGGCAACAAATACTTCACTTATAATCACAATCATACCAATAGTGTTAAATACAAACAAAAGTTGTCTGTTTGGTACTTTGGAACGGGACTACGCAGTAAACATTCACCGCACATTGACATTTGTTGTAGTTACAATATTTAGCCACACATCAGACGCTTATTGTTACTGAACCTCTCATTGAATACGGATGTTATAACTGAGAAACATATAAACACGCCTAGGGTGTTGTATGAAGCAGGGATAATATTTATCACATATGATCTAGGTTGGCATTCTTGCCATTAGTATTTTGTCTGCGTCGAGTCAGGAGGAGCGTCTACTTACGTCTAGAAGAAATAAGCATGCTGTAATAAGCGTTTCTCTAAGTCAGGGCCTCATTTATTTGTGCATTTACCAGTTCGTAGGTAATACGTATTTGATATGTATTATTTGATGTAAATGTGTTTCTATATAGCTGCAATTATAACAAACGGTAGCAAACATAGTAAAAAAAATATGTTTGCAGTTGATAAAGTTGGGTGTGTCTGTATGTGACAGAATACATTATTGAATTATGAAGAAACAATAAAACTAAAACTCGGTAATTACATTATGATTATACATTTATTCTCCAATCGTCGGTGCACGTCGATGTGTCATAATTGAACAGAAATTAATCAATGTTTGCTTATTTATAATTATATACCTAAAGAGTAATGAAATAGAACATTTCTCATTCCTAAATACAAATACAGCTTAGCGTTCAAATATGCGTTAACTGTCACATCATTTATATCGAATCTGGAATGCAATTATTTCATGGCTGACGTTGGTATAGTGGATAGCCAGCAAATATGCGATGATAACGTCATGTTTTCGTTTGATGTACGTGACTCATATGTTAGACTAGATTATGTCAGAGTATTTTCAGCGTAGTGTAACAATTAGTAGCTGAGTTTGACATTACTATTTTATTTACCAATATATCAAATACGCAAAGAGAGATAACCATGCTTATTTTGCTGCGTCTTGCTTACGGAAGCGACTGTGTTTGCATTGTTTCCTATGACGCATACATATAGCGTGTGTATTTATATTTGTGATTTATCCCATTTACAGTGCGACACTGACAAAGCTAACATAAAATACACACTAGCGTCAACGTCGCAAATTCAACGAAGTATAATTTAAACAACCAAACATTGAAGGCGCTATCGCGTATGACACGTAGAATAATATTCACATAGGTCACGTATATTATTACTAGGGTACAACGAAGAAAACACGGTAATTGTCTGCTAGCTGTTTTATTGAGAACAATTAACAGTTATGCATCCTGAATAATTCTGTGTCCGGTTAACGTAGTGTTTCGTACATACGTTTCTCACCTAGGCGACCCGGAAGCAATCCCCGTACCCGGAAGCATGTGAATTTGTTTATGTTGATGGTCACCATTCCGGACAGGTGGGGTACTCCGGCTTTCCTCCAATACATAAAACCATTTTTACATTAAAAATCTTTCAGTAACAACTAAATAGCTGAACATTGCAGCTTTAAATTGTCCCAATTGGTGTGAGTCTTGTAAGTTTATTAGGTAGGAGTCTTAGGAAACACTCCGGGTCCCCATACAATTTAGCCTCTGGAGCGGAAGGACCTCATACACTTCGAAACACACACTGCATTATGTATTTATTTTAGTTTCATACTACTACAAAGACGCAAAAAACCCCGTAAATATGTCGTTAGTTATTTTCAACGTGTTCCCCTGTTAAACGTTGATCTTATTGAGTATGTGAGTATCTAGATATGTTGTGCCTTTTCCAGGATATATTTTTACTATTTTATTTATAGACGATGCAAATATATATATATATGTGTGTGTTCCTGTAAAATGTCTGTTAAATTTAACATCTAGGGACATGCTCTGTCTCGAAATGACATACATTATTCCAGATACTCGACACGTGTTGATGTTTTGGCTTATTCGCTTTGTTTTGTGCTGCATGTTTTATTTCATATTTCATTGTTCTTAACACATATCAAGATGAACGTGATCTATACTTGATTGCAAGAATGTGGATGTCGTAGATCTTTTTTCAAGTAATAGCCGGTTATATCAGTTTCTATTGAGCTCAGTCTCGGATTATTTTTATTTGTTTCTATATTGCATGTTTGTGTTTACTCGCCGACGGCTTAGCTGTAATGGTATTATCCACGCAATGCTATCAAAGCCTTGTACGTATTATTATGGACAATTCATGCAAAAGAGCAGTTTGTCATGTCGGAATTGTATAAAAATTACATAACTTGATAGGTCAAATAGGTTTACTAGAATTTACCGATCCGAGATCTACAAGTAAAACGAGTTGTATTTTGTACCCGAATACTTGCGTGTTTTGTAAATTGTAGGTTCACAATTATAATCACATACCGATGATGCATGCTCAGTCTATCTTTATGTTCCTCCGACGTAATTCTGCAAGATCTCTAAAAGTACTAAAGATTCTTGGATAAAACTTGGCTTTGTGAGGATAATGCTCCACCTTTAATTTTAGGAGAGCCTAATTGTTCAATCACTATTACTTAAAATAAAGAATACATATTGTTTTAATGAAATTTCTTTCACGTCGTTCGCATACTAATTGGGGATATGATACTTTAATTTTCTTAAATAATAACTATATTCTTATGGGATCAAAGCGGAAATATGAATTTATCGGACGGGTCTAATATCACATGATATGAACAGTAACCAACAATAACTATTCTGTTTATCAAATTCTTTGAATCCAATAAAAGATAACACATTGAGATGCGGTCATAAGATGTGGTTACTAATGTTATTAAGCAGATGCATTGTATATATTTATAGTAACAGTGACATTACCCGTAACGCGACTGGCACCAAATAATAATTTTGCATTGAAGCATTTTACAAAACAATTCAATGCAATACCTTTAACTCATTTAAATTCAAGTAATTCACCGGAAACCCGTCTCTGTTTCTAGCAACAGTAATTCTGACCGTGACCTTGTTTTACGGCGAACGTTGACATGTACGGCTTGTTCTAGAAAGTCTTATTTGTAATCAACCTATTCTAATAATCGTTTGTCTCAGTGCCATTTTCAAGATTCAAATTAGAATTGTGTAGATTAATAAATAAGTAAAGTGTGTTGCATGACCTTGCATAACCTATTGTTCTTATATAATGTCCGTAACTTGAACTGTCTCAATCTTAATCTAGAGCCACGACTTTAAACCTCCCATTCTCAAGGTAAGACCCAATTTAAAATGTTGGAAAAATAGCGGAATGCTAGCTGAGCGCGTTGGGCTTCATTGTAGAAGTATTTTGTACTAAAGCATGACACGTAAAGCATAACTCTTGAACGCTTTACAATGTTTAGTATAATCAGCACCCAATATCAAGCCTACGACATAGAAAGGGGACGTGAATTTAACTGTCTGAAAATGCTCAATTATACTATTCAGATAAGATCTTTAACAGGTCCACTTTTGTAATCAAATTAGCAATTTAGCTACAAACCTTCGAAGACTTAATATGACAACATTATGAAAGTGTACTATGATATGTTCTTTTGCATCCACACACAAGAGAACTGTTTTAATATAAAATATAGGAATAATGAAACTTCAGTTACTCATTCAAGCTAATCAAATTGCACTTGATCGACCAACAAGCACTGATTTCTCACAATTTATGAACCCTTGTTTGCGCGATACCCAATATTTGTCTTATGAATTATTTTTGTTCGTTTGGTCGACGTGATTGTTGACGTGTTATTAACAATCTAATTACTTTCCTTATTTTAAAGATACATCATCTTGTGACATACATTGTCTAAAGACGACATTCTTTGTGTTGGATATAATACTACATGACAGTTGCTGGCATTTATTCGGCGTTAACGTTTTAGAGTATGATGTATGTCTAGTGCGTCGGTGTCAAGAACTTTCATGGAAATTGAAAAAATCTACACACTGTGACTTCGTGTTTCCTTGCAAAAAAGCTATACATATATTCATATAACAAGATATACCAACTGACACGACGTGTCAATCAGTTTCGGAATATGATTGTTTATTTGTAATATAATTCGTAATGCATGTTATGTAAGGTTTGATATGCACTTGGTGAACACAGTGAACCAAACGTCTATTAGTTTAATGCATTTGATCTTGGACATCCACCGTATTTCCCGATTGTATATCTATATTTTTGTTTAAATGTTATTCTGAAACGTATTCTTAGATTTTCGGTAAAAAATAAACTATAGATTGTAGATGGTTAAAAAATCTCATATTTGGATTTTAAGCTCTATTGCTTTGCCATATTTTCCAGCCCAATAAGTCTGTTTCATCTTTGAATCTTGTTACAACAAGTTATAGTCGTAACACCGAAAACCTTCCGGTGTTTGTGACTACATTATATTCATGACATCATTTCTGTGTTTCCACAGTTTCATGAAACCTTTTAAGGTTTGTCGGACTTAATTATAGAAAAGTTGAAACTTAAACTTACCATCCGCTGGTCTTTAAATAAATGGAAGTGTCTTCTTCTTTATACAATACAGGAAATAGGAAGACACTCGCAATTTATAAATCTCAGCTATTGTTGTTTTATAAATTAATGAATAATAAAACTCCATCAAATTATCAGGAGATAGATTATTGTTACCATCAACTATTCTTTTATTTAAGGTAGTAGGAAATTTACTAATGTAATACAAGACAATAGAAGAAACTCGCAACGAATACTCATTTATTCTGTTTCCATACACAATTTGTTTTCTTGTAATATTAACAAAGTGAATATTCAGGTACATCAGCAGTCAATGCAATCTTACCTGTATTTATGGTAAGTGACAAAGTGGCACATCGTCTGACGCATTATATATTAAGGTCTGTGGTTTGATTGCAATTAATGATCAACATAATCACTATTGGTAATAATGATATGTCTTACAGCTACATTTCAACTATATTATGTATATGCGGAACATACACAACATCGTCCTTTTGGTGCTTGTAATATGTTCCCTGATTAATGGTGTATTAAACTTTTCAATACCTATATCACTATAAATATAACATTTTGTTTATGTTCACAATACGTGACAGTTTTAATTTAATGCATGACATTCGTAGTATTTAATATTATCGTGACAAATTAGATACTATTATAACATTGTTTCAACGACTCCCTCTAATATACATTATACGGTTAGTGTAAATACAATTATCATTTTGGTCGAGCACAACACCGAATTCTAATACACCGATTTCAAATAATGCAGAATATGGTTTGTTAATGTCATGTAATAAGTTTCCTGATTAATGGTATATAAAACTTTTCAAAACCCGTATCTCTATAAATATAACATTTTGTTTTTGTTCACAAAATGTTACAGTTTTTAATTTAATGCATGACATTTGTAGTATTTTATATTATCGTGACAAATTAGATACTATTATTACATTGTTTCAACGACTCCCTCTAATATACATTATACGGTTAGTGTAAATACAATCATCATTTTGGTCGCGCACAACACCGCATTCTTATACACCGATTTTAAAATAATTTCAGAATAAGGTATGTAGATGTCAATATTGTCACCCCACGTATTTGTCTGATATGCACATTAAAATAATCAATACCATGCCGTTGAAAATACTCACACATTTGAATAAAAGAATAATAAGGCCCACACAAGAAGTCCATTTTGTAACATAAACATCCTATTTTTTGTTTGTTTTTGCATTCTGATACAAACTCACTTACTTCCGTTTCCTGATATCGGCTGTACACATGTTTTTTGAAGTTTTAAGATTATTATGACTATAAAAGCAATAAACCTTGTTCAAGAAAGAATAAGGAATGTATTTTATAATGCATTCAAATAGTATTATATAAGACTGTTTCAATTAACATTATATTAGACTGTTTCCTCTTATATATATTTAATCGCGCTTATAGAAAACAAAAGTATCATGTATTTTATTGTATTATATGCATAGCCATACTTTTAATAAGTCGGTTTCAACTTAACCACATTTAGTAGTATTTTCATATAAAATCCGTTCAAATAACAAGCTCCTCGTTTTGGTTGTTCTGGGTTGATGGATACTATGTGCATACTTCTTGATGCATTTTCGCAAAGAAAGTTTTATAAAATAATTTAAAGTAAAACGTCTGATTTTTCTAATAGGAGTTCTTTGTCATCGCTAACTTGTTGTTGTTTGTGTTTCAACCAAATGTGCAAATAGAAGAGTACAATGCCAATTGTTGTCGACAGAGCAAACCGTATTTGTCATTTCACAATGAGAGAAAATTGGCTGTTCGTTCGATTTAATTGGTGGATGTCAGGAGCTGATTATAATAGATTGGACAATTACACATTCCGAAGAAATAAACGCACGTTAATAACGTATTGGACTTCCGCCATTCTACATCGTACACTAGTTTAACGACAATGTTCATTTTTATGAAATATGAATCTTGAAATAAGTCTTGAATAATTTATATATGTTTCGAGAGGAATGTATTAATGAACAATACACACATAATAACATAGACAACATCAATTTATATAATTTCAGATGTCTGCTGAAATCGAATTAACTATGGAAATCCTTGACAATCCTCTGTTTAATGACGTGATGACCTATTGTCTCGTAATAAAAGTCGTTTTTAAATGGAAAACGTTTGTACTGAAACACCCAAATGACGAAAAGCTATTTTTTGACAAAAGTAAGTAAACTAAGCCAATAGTTGCAGTTTAGTACTTAACGGTTCATTACTAAGCCAATAGTTGCAGTTTAGTACTAAACGGTTCATTACTAAGCCAATAGTTGCAGTTTAGTACTTAACGGTTCATTTTACGTGGATATTGCTCTATGATTTTGAGGTCGGATCCAAGAAATCTAACATAGCACATGTGAACATGCGTATAGCAAGTTAACAATTAGCAATATATATATATATAATTGGTGTAACAATTTATAGTTTTTCTAATATATTTTATTCCGTATTCTCTACGAACGTATTATATCTGTCAGCCCAATTATTCGGCATGTCTGACAGCCGTAACTTCTAAAATCTTAAGATGCTTATCAGTACAGTCTCCTACAGCGAATGTATTTCATACCACAAAGTATCATTAAACAATATTTACTCCATAAGAAGAAACCAATACAAGCCTGTCTATAATCTCGACCGATGTGACCACGTGAGCTCAGAAAGTAAAATCAATAATCAATATATGACAATTGTTATTTGTCATGTTGCAAGGCTGTTCGAGGATTCAATGGCATCGTACTGTACGCTTATGCAAAGTAGTTATATCCTACCGGTATGAATAAAACTCAGAGGTAATAGAAATACCAAGTTATTTCTTTTAGTAATGAAAGGAAACGATATTGTGATAAGTATCGATTTTCTCGAACTTTCATTATTGGATATGAAAGCTTAACTGACATACAATATTTTCTCTATTTCCGCGTTGATTGATGGTTTCATTTAAAGGAAGTATCTTTGAAACGAATTTAGAGTCTATGGTGAAAGTGTCGTCATTGATTAGCCTATGTGGACTTCAGAATGATTCTCGTCTTATGTAAGCCTCTGTCCCCTGTGGACGACATCGTTTTATGTTTAATCAGATTCTTGAATTTGTACAAGTGCAAATAAAGCACTAGGAACGTGTTTTTTTTATAAATGTTTTAGTCATGTTAAATGTAAAGTTTTTAAAATTTACAGTCTCTAATAAGTAATTTATGACTGATTACATTTATGTCATTGTGTTATATTGTATGTGCTAATTGTAGTATGAACATGCAATGTGATTGAGCCTTTATAAGATATGTGTTTGTTTGTTTTGTTTGTTTTTGTATAATTGTATTTCGCACATGTACATCCCTGTAATTAAGACTGACAAAATACAACTCTTCACTTTTTAATTGTTCAAGAGGATAAAGGTCATTATACACACTAACTTAAGCTTGTTTTATTCATGTTCATATGCCATCCCACTTGGTTTCCTGATGCGCGCGTGGAATTCAACACGTCCCTTTCAATTCACATTAGTAACACATTTGAAGTCTAGCTGGTGCTAGGCATGCAAATACTTTAGATTACTATACAAGGTAACTGAGTTCAAACATGTATAAACTTGTGTGATTGTGTAAGGTAAGGGCTTTCCATCAACCGGTTTAACCCCAACATGTTTACATTGACCGTTCCAAAGCGGTAACTCCAACTTAAACCATGTTTCCTTGTTCTATGTTGCATTGTAAGCAAATCTTTAACTATGGAGATGATTGGCTTTTTGCCTTAAGTAATAGACTTGCGTACGAAAGTTGTTATCCGGTTAATGTATCTATAGTTTCCTTATCCATATGTATTGGATACCAAGTAAACACTGATGATTTCAAAATTGTTGGAACTGACGTATACAAACCTGTAAATGTTGTATCAAGGTTCAACGTACTACCGTGGTATTTTAAAACAAACTCTTATTCAGACATATTCATTTATGTTCAAAATCATGACACTATTTCTAATCTACAATATAGCGTAGTGTACTGGTGCGTGTTGTATATTTCCTTATGAACGAAAACAGACATTATGGTGCTTTCACTCTATTACTGTATTGGCCATTTCACAGTCAGAGAAATTTGGCTGTTGCTTTAAATGATAAAGAGCCTTGATCTTTATAAGTGATTTATACCAGGAACACGATTACAAGAGATTAATCACACGAACGTTCAGAAGAAACAAATGCAATTTATCAACGAAAATTAACTACACAATTCTAAAACGGCGCTGTTTTGTGAATTTAAATAGAGTTGGTAATGTCCATTGTTGAACATGATCCGTCGCTTTTGCCTTGAATTAAAGCTATCGTCTGATATATATACATTTTATTTCAATTTCATTTTGTAGTGTAGTTGTGCTTATTATTGATAAATTGTGCGCAGCACGTGTACAATTTAGGATAAATAATTATATATAACCGTTGTCGAGGCATTTTATTACATTTACATGTGTTATAAGTCGAACATTATATGAATTTCGCGAAGTCGCAGCTCATCAAATCCTTTAACAATAAATTCTAGTAATTGAGAACATACTTTGCGCTTAAGGTGTCCATGAAAACTAAAACAGTGACTTATGCTAACAACGTCGTGCACGGTTGTTAGACTAATTCGAAGTTAATCTGACGATTTAAATTCCACAGACACTGGCGTGGGTTTATCTTGTGGAAGATTCAGAGTATATTTTGGTTATGTATTTGATTTGTGACCTATTAAACAGCAAAAGTGATTATTTACTTCCTGTGCATTGTGTCATTTTAAGTGTTCAGATACACTGTATACATTTGACATGTTTATAATCATAAGCAAAAGGCAACAATTTACTTTGAGAAATAAAAAATATGGCAAGGGACGAACTTTAAAGTATTTTGGCATTATAATATGAAACCGAGTTATTTTGTCTAGCGTAAATCATATATTAAAAGAATATATTCAAATGAAATACAAACCCGTAAAAGTGATTCCATGTTAACTACTTCTAATTTTGTGAAGTGATATTCCCACAACGCTATATTTGAAAAGCATGTTTTATTATGATATTAATACGGTATTTCTGTTTCATCGATTGGAACTATTACACAGAACAAAGCATATCAAGATAAATCCATTAAACATTTATTGTTCCGAGAATGATATACACCATTTTCTATTCTTGAATCCATCGAGTAATAGAACATGATAGGCTTTATAATTGCTTACTACCATAATCAATACTGCATTTAAACTCCAAGTATATGCTTGAAATAAGCCTTTTGAATTTCAACTTGAAGCTTGCATCTCTTTGTCAAAAAGGTGTCGGCAATTAAAACATAGGTTTGCAATCATTTTTTGAAATGAACTGATATTAACATGTATTGCATACTTTAAGGTTATCGTGGCTGACTACAACAAGCAAGTGTAATGCATTTTTTTCATAAAATGTGTTGCTATGAAAACCGTACTGGGCATTTAGGACGAAGAGCAAATTTGCCGTCTGTTGACCTATAGTACGTTTTGACCGATATAAATGGCTTTGATCAGAAGAGGTGAATATGCTGATTTAAGCTCTTTACTGAAGTTGAAAAAATATGTTTAGTTTACATAGCTAAATAAACAACAATAAATATAGAATATCTGCAACAACCAGCGCGTTTGCCTCGCCGACCATTGCCTTTTATTTATATTAAGGAAATCATATATTTGATCTACGACTTGTATTTGCAATCCGTTTCAAACAAATCGAAGGGTCAAGTTTGTATATTGACAGCTGTAGTATTTGCGTTGACATAATAGTCTTAGTTCCTGATGTTCTCAAGGACCGTTTTCACTCTGAAAAGTATAGGAATGTGTTTTTTTTCTCTCCTTCATCTGGGTTGTTAAATGCGATCAATAGTGCATTTATTTAAGTAGGACGTTACCCACTCGTTTATAAACGTATACAATTTATTAAATCGTAATTTACGATTAGTAAGAAGAAACTCATTTTTTACGGAGCCTGGTTATTTTAGTAACTAACGATAATAATAATTCATTTCGTGAAACGGCACCCTGTCTAGTACTATTGGGCGGATACCAATGTTTTTTTAAATCTTCTCGATTTTGGCTCAAGTTGAAGCACTTAGGGAACATAAAATGAACACTGGAAAGGAGACGACAAAGCTTCTCGCATTGGTAAATGACTTGTTTCTTATCACTACATGTTTGTATGATGAAATCTATCGTGAACATTTTAAGGATATTGAAAACAAAAAGTTTTTTAAAATCGTACAAACTGAGGGTATGTCACTACATGTAAGAGCGATACGTTATTGTCGATTCAATACCACGCGAGGTAAACTAGTAAAGTTGGGTTGTTGAGGGAATATGTAAGCATTTAGTTTAGTTACAACCCATTATTTCATGTGTTTTTGTTGCATGATCTAAGGCTTTACAAAGTATTTACACGTTGCATAAACAGATATTGATGGGAGCGGTGTTTGCGTGTGTCTATGGTATTGTGTCTTAATATTTGAAGAACGATTAATTTGGACATTAAAACAATATGTATCAATCAGTACTGAAATATAAAACAATAGTTGGTCATCATGTTACATAATTTATATGTTAGAACAGTTTGCTGCTCCGTTGATCAATATATGTATAAACGAAACAAACGTTGGTGACGTTTTCAAGCGCTTCAACAACACTTGTATTCTCTGTTTCGTTAGTTTCTCAGTTATTCCCCATTCTGCGTTACTAAAAGTAAAACAATTATATTTTGCACAGAATTGTTGAAACAAAGTTGATTACTTCAAACTCAAAGCTACACCATCAATGAACAAGTTGGAAAGACAGCTTAATTGCAAAAAAATCCTGTATTTAATTAATGATGCCATTTACATTTGCATAATCCAGACGCCTTTCTAAACAGAAGCAAAACGACATGTATCGCTAACCAGCTATTCGTTCGACAATTGTTTAATATAATTCTCTATCGGAATTCTCTCACTCGATGTTCTGTTATTTACGATCGCCGTCGCATGCATATTTGTTTTTATTTTCGTTTTGTCGAATGTATTATTCCATTCACAGATGGATGTGACATACTTGAACAGGTATAATGTGCTGCATAAGTGCACATTTTGATATAGCATGGTTTTTGTCGACATTGTGTTTAGAAGCAAAGTAGTAAACATTTTAAAAATAAAGCTTATTCTGATAAATCTCAGTTGGTTCACACTGAAAACAATGTAACATGTATTAAAGACTAGCGATTTATACGAGACTAGCTATATGTCCCCAATATACAGTTCAGCAATCAGTAACCAGTCCTATATTCCAAGACAAATTGATCGTATGATTGTTTAAATAAGTGGGACTATCTCTAGCAGCATTTTAAGTTGCTATATTTATAGACAAGCACACATCTATTGCATATGGATGATCATGCAAAGTATGTATGGTCTCAGTATAATGTCAGTAAAGGTTGCGTCTTTTTTACACAAATCCGGTGAAGAAAAAAGGTACGTCAATACATTGCTATTATAACATCAGCCAAAACAAATTAAGCACTGATGTAATGTGACGCCTAAGAGCTGACCAGACACGAAATCGAAACTGCCCAAAACTAAGCACTCTGTCTGTATTTGCGTTTTGTAAACCGATCAAAAATGCAACATTTGGAGAGAAACTAATCTTGTTCACAACTAGACGATGCAATAAGCGCTGTTGGCGGCGTTGTCATGATAACCTTCTTGCAATATCTCGGACAAGGTAATTCGATTGGTGTTATTTGAAACTGCGCTCCAACGACCTCAAAATGGCGTTATTATTCAAGATATACATAGTTGACTTAGTTCCTCACTGCAGATGAAGCCATATACTTTCTGATTCCAATGTTGAAGCTTGCAACAAATAAGAATTGCTTTTACATTCAGACGAAATTTAGTATGCTTGCAACCTGTAAGTAAATGAAAACACTTTCACTGTAGAATATTAAATTAATAAACTCATCTGGAACGAACTTTCAAACAAAGCCAATGTGTTTTGTCTAGCTTGAATTATTTCTGTAACGACGATATTCAAATGTTAGACAAAACCGTAATGTACGTTTCACTTTCAGTACTCTTAATAGAAACCAGTAATAGTTATTTCATGGAAACAACTATTTATTTTGTGAAGTGATACTCCCACAACGCTATATTTAAACGCATGTTTTCGTCTATCTATATTTTCTGTTACATTATGTCGAATGGACATATAACACTGAAAGACAAACAGAATAAAACAAATAAATTTAATATATGTTATTCAGAGAAAGGATATTTTATTTTCTGAGTCCTACCATCGACTTCGGATTGCAATCTATATGCACCGATACTCATGCATTTAAAATCCAAGTTTTCTCTGACATCAGCTTTTCGAATTTTAACATTAAAGCAGAATGCCTTTGTCTATAAAACTTTCCGCAAGGAAATCATTGTGTTTGAAAGAATTATTTTAAATCAGAGGACATATACATGTCTTGCATACCTTAAGCTCGTTGTTCCTGACAAACAATATTTCTCTACACGAACACGTTATACGCATTTTGTATATACTTTGGTGCAAAGAAAACCGTACTGGGAATTCCGGAGATGCAAATTTACAGTCTGTTGAACGATAATACGTTTTGACCGATATAACGATTATCAGAACCGGCTATAACACTGATTTAACAAGAAGACTTGTTAATGACCTTCTGTCCAATTTATATTGTTCACCAGATCCACATAGCTAAGTCAAATTACAATTAACAGTATCTGAAACAACAAGAACATTTTCATCGCAGACCATTGTCTATAGATTATATTTAGCATGCCGTATGTTAGATCTACGAGTGTAAGTTTATTGCAATGTGTTCCAAACAAATCGAAATGTCAAGTATGTAAAATGACAGTTGTAGTATTTCCGTTGATATGATTGTTTTCGCGTCTGATACTTTCCTGAAAGAAGTAACGTTCTATACGTAGTATAGGAATCGGTATTTTTCGTATGCATTTATTTTGGCTGTGAAAGGCGACCGTCAGTAAGCATATTTATTGGTGGCGTTACCCAGTCGTTCATTTATGTATGGAATTAGTTTAATAGTTATTTAGGATTTATTCAAAGAAACGCATTTTGCACTGAGCGTTATCATTTCAGTAACACACGACTGATAATACTAACGGCATCATGTTAAGTATAACTGGGGAAAAACACAATGCAGTTCAAAACGTCATAATATTGGCTAATGTTTATGAACTTAAAAAAACTACTCAAAAGTTTTATATCAACACTTCGAAGGGGATGTCAAAGCGGCTTACATTGGTACAAGCTTTGTTTTTTGTTGCTAAAAGCTACTGTAATTTATTTAAATGTGAACATGGTATTGAACTTGGAAATAACTGTTTCTTAAAGCAAACATGCCTAGGATAGACTGTTTTCGACTATGGTAATGTGTCAAAATATATGAAGAACATGGGTTTGGTCATTAAGAAATATTGAATCGCACACCAATGAGTTTATAACCTTTTGTTTTGTCCGTCGAACAGTATATTTATTTGCGTAACTAACGCGTATGACGTTTAAAAGCGTAAAAAAGAACACTTTTATCCTTGTTTTTGCCAGTTTCTCAGTTGTGTGCCATTCTGCGTTGGTAAAAGTAAAACAATTGAATTTTACACACACAAATTAAACAAAGTGAAATTACTCAAACTAAATAAATTGTAGCTAAACCGTCGGTACATTTATACGTATATTTAAAAGTATTTAATAGCACATTCCTGTATTTAATTTAACATGCCATGTAAAATTCGTATAATGAAATACCCTTACCCGTAAGAAGCAACACAAAGTTTATTACCAACCAGCGACCACGGCTTTATATAAGTCCCTATCGTAGTACGCCCACTCGTTACGATGTGATCTAAGATCGAAAACGAACGCATATTTCATTTTCGTTATGTCTGAAGTTGTACTCCATGCACACATGGATGTGACATCAATAACTTGGAGTAGTGGTCTCCATAAGTGCGAATTGTTATATAGAATGTAGTTTGTCGACATTTTTTTTCATGTGACCTGTGGTTGAGGCCCTTTCTTTTCGGACCATTGTGTAGTCAAAGTCGTTACCAAAGTACAAAAAGAAAATATCAAAAGTCAAACAATAAAATATCGAAACTTTAAAGACATAGACCACTCAGCATTTACTAACGACCTCAATGAAATGTCAATTACAGCAGACAAAGTAGATACTTTTGTAGAGCAATTTGAAGATGAAATCTGTAGAATTCTTGATAAACACGCTCCATACATTGAGAAAAACAAAATTTGTCGTGCACCAAAACCATGGTTTAATGAAAACATTCTTGAACTAAAACGCAAAACACGCAAACTGGAACGCATGTGGAGAAAATACAAACAACCAGACCAATATGAACTTTTCAAAAATGCCAGAAATATATACACTTTCGAGTTGAATGTAGAAAAGCAACGATCGCTTAGTCAAAAAGTAATTGATTTTCACGGAGACTCTAACAAACTCTACAAGTTTGTATCAGAATTAACAGGAAAGAAAACTGATAACCCTATGCCGGAAGGTGAAAGTGACACCGCGATAGCTGAAAATTTTGCCAATCACTTCCTGGATAAAATTAACAAAATTCGAGATGCCCTTGCAAGTTTTGAAAAATTCACACCCGAACACAAGGAAGTACCANAAACCAAAATTTCTCAGCAATAACTTTACATTAAATACCCAATTTTTAAAGCTATTGTTACAGTCTCACTTGGCCTTTTCATAAACCTTTTCAATGATAATATTATCTGTATGTTTAATTTAACTCCAATATTCAATACTTTTTAGATACCTTGTAATGAAAGAGGGTACCGATATAATTCCCCATATACACCCGCATTAGATGCATTAGTTTCAAGTTTAAAAATACTTTGCAAAATTTCAGGTGAATACAATCTAGTTATTTTGATTGTGTGAATCCCCATACCTCAGCTGAATAGATTAGTATAGAACCAACAAATGAATCAAAGAGTTGACACAATATATTTGGCTTTAGTTCGTAATTTTTACAATGTTGTAGAAGTATGTTTAATGCCTTACTAGCTTTACCTGCTAAATATTCTTGGTTCAGATTAAAATTCTCAGTGTAGCTGAAAACAGTGCCGATAGTATTCTAACCGTCTACAACCATTACTCCTTTGCAATCGAAGTTTCATTTTTCATTTGATAACAGTCTGCCCCTCTTTCTGAAAACCATACCTTTTTGTTTTGTCTGTGTTAACCGTAAGTCCCCATGTTTTACCATATGAGTGAAAAAGATTATTATTTGTTTGCAATTCCTCTGGCGACTTTGCAAAATTTCAATATCGTCTGCAAAAAGTAAAAGCATTCACATAATATCGTCAATCGCGTCAATATAGTAATGAACCCGAATTAGATTCATTTTGCAAATGAAGTTCAAGGTCATTTACAAAGAATAAAAATAAAAACGGCGAGATTACCTCCCCTTGCCTCAAACCATTGCATATTCAAACAAATCTGAATAGGAGTTACATGATTTTACACATGATTTTACTTTGTGCAACATATGCCGTACGAGTCTTTACAATTTACCTTGAATTCCGGATTTGTACATTTTCAGCTATAGGGCATTCCGATATATTGAGTCAAAGCATTTAAACATGTCCACAAAAATAGTATACAGACGTTTATGTTGCTTAAGATATTTGTGAATAATTGACAAAAGTAAAACAACGGCATTAACATACATATTCAACATGTGAACCTATGAACATGAGGGTATAATCCCAATAAACATGTGTTGTTAAAGATGTAAATAACTATGGAGGGACTACTTTAGTACGTTGATTTTCAAAATTATTGACCAGCAATTTGAAAAAAGCCTTAAGCGCATTGAAACTTTTTGCAATGAAAATGGATACGCTTCGGATTAAGGAAATGTAGTTCAATTGTTGATGCTATTTATATATTAATGTCGATTGTACAAAAGTATTTAAATGAATATAAACGTGTGCATGTTATATTCGTCGATATGTTAAAATGTTTTGATTGCATAAACCCCGATGCATTATGGTTAAAAATCTTCAATATAAAGAAGAGAAACTCCAGAAACTGCAGCAGTATTGCAATTCTATTATACACACCTTTGTGGCCCTTTATTTATGGCAAGGAACCAATTGCAAAAACGTCTGGTATACAATGCATATTGCTTAGAACAGTGAATGATATGTATGCGAATGTTAAGTAAAGTGTTAAGTTATGTTCATCTCATTCAGAGTATTTAGTTATGGAGTTGGACTGAGGCAAAGGTGTAATGTCGCCGATTTTGTTTTCTTTATCGTTGAAGACCTTAAACTTCACCTTCAAGCTTACATTAACTCTTCTTTTAATATAGATGATAATGTGTTGATTTTACTATTATTTGCTGACGAAATGGCTATTTTCGGCAAGTCACCTGCTTACGTTTAATCACATTCAGATAACTTATATTGCAATTCTTGCTGCCTAATGTTAATACTGCAAAAACTAAAATAATGGTATTTCGGAAGAGTGATGGATTAAAAGAAAATGAAAAATGGGAATTGAATTAAAGATATTGTTGATATCTATAAATATTAAGGCACGGTGTTGCAGTTACCTGGACTTTTTTTCTTATTAACCCAGGGACATTTAGTTGGTAAAGCCCTTAAGGCCATGAATACTTTATTGTTTATACGCAATTACTTTGACATAAAACCCAAACATATTTTGTCAGTTGCTTGACTCTTTTTGGGGTTCTTTATGAAATTATGCTTCAGAAGAATGGGCTTCCACAAAGTCATATGATATTGAACGCATACAAACAGTTTTCAACGATAGCTACAGGTTAAAATAAATACATGTAATGTTGTTGTTTATGAAGAATTTGGTAGATATCCATTGTATGTAAACAGGTTTGTTTTTGGTTAATGTGAATTGTTCACAAATACGCTTTAAATGGTTGTTATAAAGGTTATACAAATCGGGTCTTAGTTCTGTATTAGATATGCATAAAGTTTTCAAAACCTTTTTGGAATATGAAGAATATTTAGACTTACTTCCTAAACGTCAGTGCTTATGTTTTCATGCCTTTTCTTTAGAAGACGAATATAATTTCATATGTATATGCAGCTGTTACAATGATCTAAGTAAAAATATAACAGCCGTTTATTTGTAACAACTCATCTGTATACAAATTATACAAGTTATTAGTTTCAAGTAAACAGATCAGTAATTTCTTATGGGAGTAAATATACCAAGGAAGCTTTTGTTATAAGAAATACAATTTTTAATAATATTTATTTATACATTTAATTTCCGCCACGATAGAACTTACGAGTTTTTGCCATTGATCGTGTTTCTTTTTTATTTGTTTTGTTAAATGGCTGTTTTATGTTATATAATGCTATGTTGTTATACCTATCTACAGACAGAAAATAATAGGTATATTCAAGTATTAAGGCGATGTATTTTTGTATAAGTCTGAATAAACCGTCTGTCTGCCTGTCTGTCTGTCACAAAACGTTTATCGGCTCAGCGCGATGGACCCTACTTTTGAACAAACTAATATTGTTACCATTGTTTTGGATGTCAAATATCATGCATTTGTTACGAAGCATGGTTGACCCATTTTGCACGTGGATGCGTATGCTAATACGAATTCACTTTTTGAACAAGTTACAATGATTTCCACTGTATTAGTTACAATGATTTCCACTGTATTAGTTACAATGATTTCCAATGTATTAGTTACAATGATTTCCACTGTATTAGTTACAATGATTTCCACTGTATTAGTTACAATGATTTCCACTGTAGTTTAAATGTGTTTTGAAAAGTTACTAATAACGAAGATTGCATTAAATCCATCTATAAATAAAGACATTTTAAAGAAATAAGCATTTGATTTTACAAAGTTTATCAAATGTACCGTTGTTTTCATCCGATCTTCACCAAACTTGTCAGAAGTTGTATCTAGATGATGTCTAAGTCAACTTCGAATATGGGTCATGCCGGATCAAAAACTAAGTCACGGGGTCACTTAGCGCGTTTTTTATATGCAAAATATTCTGTGTCAATGCGGTAGTGGGGTATTCGTCACGACTGTGACAAATCTCTAGTTTGTAAGGGACGCTACTTGCCCTACCAAAAGAAACAATAAATATGGCCGTTATGTGTTTGAGACGGCTTCATCCGAGCCAAACTAATAAGTCAACCTTTACAGTGCGATTTAGGGTTGGACAGCGTTTCAACATGAGAACGTTACAATATGGAAACGCTACCATAGACAGTTATGTACAAACAACTGTCAGTCAATAAACAAGGGACATACGGACACATGACGGGAAATAAACACGTACTAAGATAATTGGTCATACAGATCCGTCAACAATATCCTTTGGGCATAAACAACTTATCGCAAGATGAACACCGATGAGATACCATCTGGTGTTTGTATATGCTAAATGATAAATTAACATATTGTATTACTTTCTGTGCAGTAATTGATGCTTCATTGTGACTTTATCTTCAGTAATTGATGCTTCATTGTGTCTTGATCTTCAGTAATTGCTGCTTCATTTTACTTTCTGTCCAGTAATTGATGCTTCATTTTACTTTCTGTCCAGTAACGGATGCTTCATTGTGACTTTATCTTCAGTAATTGATGCTTCATTTTACTTTCTGTCAAGTAATTGATGCTTCATTATGACTTTCTGTCCAGTAACGGATGCCTTATTTTCACTTTCTGTCCAGTAACGGATGCTTCATTTTACTTTCTGTCCAGTAATTGATGCGTCATTTTACTTTCTGTCAAGTAATTGATGCTTCATTATGACTTTCTGTCCAGTAATTTATGCTTCATTATGACTTTCTGTCAAGTAATTGATGCTTCATTATGACTTTCTGTCAAGTTATTGATGCTTCATTATGACTTTCTGTCAAGTAATTGAGGCTTCATTTTACTTTCTGTCAAAAAAGTGATGCTTCATTATGACTTTCTGTCCAGTAACGGATGCTTTATTTTGACTTTCTGTCCAGTAACGGATGCTTCATTATGACTTTCTGTCAAGTAATTGGTGCTTCCTTTTACTTTCTGTCCAGTAATTGATGCTTCATTTTACTTTCTGTCCAGTAATTGATGCTTCATTTTACTTTCTGTCCAGTAATTGCAACTTCGTTTTGACTTTCGTTCAAGTAATTGATNCATCATCATCATCATCATCATCATCATCATCATCATCATCATCATCATCATCATCATCATCATCATCATCATCATCATCATCATCATCATCATCATCATCATCATCATCATCATCATCATCATCATCATCATCATCATCATCATCATCATCATCATCATCATCATCATCATCATCATCATCATCATCATCATCATCATCATCATCATCATCATCATCATCATCATCATCATCATCATCATCATCATCATCATCATCATCATCATCATCATCATCATCATCATCATCATCATCATCATCATCATCATCATCATCATCATCATCATCATCATCATCATCATCATCATCATCATCATCATCATCATCATCATCATCATCATCATCATCATCATCATCATCATCATCATCATCATCATCATCATCATCATCATCATCATCATCATCATCATCATCATCATCATCATCATCATCATCATCATCATCATCATCATCATCATCATCATCATCATCATCATCATCATCATCATCATCATCATCATCATCATCATCATCATCATCATCATCATCATCATCATCATCATCATCATCATCATCATCATCATCATCATCATCATCATCATCATCATCATCATCATCATCATCATCATCATCATCATCATCATCATCATCATCATCATCATCATCATCATCATCATCATCATCATCATCATCATCATCATCATCATCATCATCATCATCATCATCATCATCATCATCATCATCATCATCATCATCATCATCATCATCATCATCATCATCATCATCATCATCATCATCATCATCATCATCATCATCATCATCATCATCATCATCATCATCATCATCATCATCATCATCATCATCATCATCATCATCATCATCATCATCATCATCATCATCATCATCATCATCATCATCATCATCATCATCATCATCATCATCATCATCATCATCATCATCATCATCATCATCATCATCATCATCATCATCAACATCATCATCATCATCATCATCATCATCATCATCATCATCATCATCATCATCATCATCATCATCATCATCATCATCATCATCATCATCATCATCATCATCATCATTATCATCATCATCATCATTATCATCATAATCAAAATGATAAAAAAACATGTTCAAATGACATCTAAAAATAAAGCAGCAGAAGTATAAAAGTTAATATTTGAAACAATTGAATTATTGAAATTATTAAGTACACGAATATATTTAACATATTGCTAGTGGATTCAATATGCAGCATCCATAGGATGCCTAGGTATGTTCTGTCAATGTGGGAAACATTTAAGTTTAATATATCATTTCATGTTTGCCCTTTTTTCCGAGAACTGTTCAATGTGATATGAGAGAGATGTGCGTACAGGTCATCTGGTAAGTAACAGTTCATGTTGTTTTCAGTTATATAGGAAACTTATTCCAAATACTTTTTATAACAATGATTCATCCCCTTCGAAATTGTAATACGATGGCAATTGTATCGTCGATTTGTACCGTACCATCGCATAACTAAGAAATGTGTTCCTATATTATGAGGTTTATCAATTATTATTTATCAGCTATAACCTTTAGGCTAATCGTATAGGCGAACAGTTCTTAAAAACTGATTGAAGCACACACATAGAATAACATTAAACTAAATTGTAAGGTGCTATGCAATTGTAAAAAAAATCAATGTAAATGTCAATAACTTATTATATTCCAATTAAGGCAAGTCCAGCTCATGTTGTCATTGTTTTTAAAAAGTCATATTTACTGTAGTTACTTTTTCATGTAATATTCTATTTTATAAGGTTTTTTTCTACCACGCAATACCTCTCTTTTGCACGGCAGACTGGGATTGCATATACACATACAATTCGGCAAACCTTTCAGTAGTAATCCGTACCTGATGTTTAACATTCGAATAAGGTTTTGGCAGCAACTTATGCTTAATTTGACAATTTATTGGGTGCCATTTCGAAAAGAACAACAACATTTAAACAAGAATACCTTGCTAAAATTAGCAAGATCTATAACCCAAATATTTGGTCTTGGTTTTTGTGCTTGACATATGATGTAATTGTGTGTGTATAATCCTGCAAAAGTATACTTCACCACAGAACGGTATGTCGATCTATTGTAATAAGCGTTTGTGTAATTGTGGTTGAGCCAGAGTTACATTTATTTCTACCCTGATTTGTATCTATGTAATCTTATTTGATTGCTCATGCTGTGATGAATATATTCAAGGCGTTCATATAAACGACAGTAACAAATGCATTTATAATAGCATATACTTTAGGATGATAGAATAGTGTGCATTTATTTCTGACACAAACCATTACCATACAAATACAAAAAGACTGACATTTTCTTACGCCATTCTTATATTTAAACTTAATATCCAATACTCTGCACGCTTCGAACCATCAAAAGATAAAAAAATGCCAATAAAATTTGTGCGCTCTCCGGCTACAACATACTTTTATTGTCCACCAAAGTATAAACAAGTCACTCTCCTTAAAAAAAAGCGCATGATAACAATAATGCCATTCATGATAATGTTTTTGCAGTTGCATTATCAGTATATGCAAAAACCAAAAATACTTCGTCGTCTTTATTGATAAGTCGCAATAATTGTTTAAGTGAGCAAAACAGTCTTTTAAAATGTCGTAGAAAGTGCAAGATGTGTGTTACACATGAAAGTTTATTAAGTGTTTCTTTACAGTACACACTTTTCTGACAGACATATAATATATTCATATTGATTTTAATTGCAGGATCACAAATATGATTTTTTTTAAATGGTGCAGGACCACCCCATTTACAAAGCCGAGTCAACTTGGACACACGTCTGCTCTGAGTCAGTGGCCAAAGCACTAGCAGTGTGTTGAACGACTGGAGAACGCTGGGTCTAATTCAACTACCATGACCAACCTCTCTCGGGGAGCTACACAAGAAGAGTTTGGTGTTTGGCATTTCCCATCTCAGAGACATTCATATATACCTGTTCGAAAATCGCTGTTACGCTCTTAAATATGTAAAGCTCAGTAGTAGTTCGTTAGATTTTCCTCCCAATGGCGATGATTTTTTTCGTCAACTTTAAAATGACTTTGTTTCCTTATATGATTATTCAAAATATT